>LOND01001536.1:9465-31623 GCA_014220965.1 Paragonimus kellicotti | reverse complement strand
CGCTGCTCCAAAACTTGGCGAATAGTGAAAATGTGATACATATAATCACGCCCAGGGCGAATCACAGCCTGTTCTTCCCTAATGTTTACTTCCCGAACTGCAGTGAGTCGACGAAGTATAATTGATGCTAGAACCCTTGAAATGACGGGTCAAACTAATCCCTCTATGGTTTTCGCAAGAGCCCCGGGCTCCTTTCTTAAATATGGGAACTATTATCGAGTGACCCCAGCACGAGGGATGGTCTCCGTCGTCCACACAAGTTGAAACAGTTGAGCCAATGCCAGTATCAGTGGATGGTTCCAAATCTACCGACCAGGGTGTTACATCACAAGTTTGTGACGGCAACACAATAGAAGCAGCAGGCCAACTAAATTGACCCTCAAAGTGTTCTGCCCAACGCTCTAACCTTCTGGACTTATTACAGATTAGTGTACCATCTACCTCGCTGATAGCTTCACTGACAGACGGTCGCCTGGGATCAATGACACGGATCAGCTTAAACAATTTACCGACATTCACTGAAGCAAAAACGGTTTCCATTTCCTTAACTTTTTCCACTAACCAAGCCTCACGATCAGCCTTTAGACTACGTTTCAGTTTCCTACGGATATCTCTTCTAGACTTGTTATGTGAACTACCAGAAGGAACCTTCCGTCTGGCTTCTAACAACTCCAAGGATTTCTCTGAAATCCAATGTTTGTTTACCCCATGTACCCCTTTACCGCATGCTACAGTACCTGCTTTCTGAATGGCCTGTGAGATTTGAGTCCAGCAGCTATTAGGATCTTCGGAGTGAGTACCACTAAGGCAGCTTTCTAAGCTGGTTTGGTAATATAATCACTACCGGTGGTAAAGCCAGCTTCTCAACAGCCAGTCGTTGCTGTCGGTAGGCTCGTTGCTTAACAAAAATAAGAACAAAACGACAACGTACCGGCGCATGATCTGAATCCAAGTACGTGCTCCAATAAGAACGACAGTCTTGAATGGAACCCCGCCACCTATAACTAACGGCTATGTGGTCTATCTGAGACCAGGCCTGATTCGGAGAAGGCGGCGCCAAGTATAGCATTGACGTGCACGATGCCTAAAACCAGTACTGGCTAAAAATAGATTATGCTCAGCGCACAGCTGCAACAATCGCCCACCATTATCTGATCGATGTGATGCTATCCCAAACCTACCACCTAAACGAGATTCGGCTTCACCAGGCGACCGACCTGGGCATTCATATCTCCGGCCAAAACGACTATATCAGAGCCACGTGTCGACCGAAGGAGAGTGGCCAGATCCGAGTAAAAATGCGTCCATGGCGCCGATGTCCCTACAGTCAGTCAACTGTCTTTGAACCCTCAAACTAGAGAACCAGAGGACTATGGTTTGTCAGACCTCTACCTATTCACCTCTCTGGTGTGAGTGATTTTCAGTGTGATCACTACACCGTCCAGTTTAACTCAAGAGGCCATCGCGATCCGCAGGTCGTCACAAAACGTCAAGGTGCATCCACGCTGTGACAGCATCTCACGAGTATCACCGAACAATCACCGGACAAGAAAGAAGTACGTTTGGATATCCTGATGGATACGCTCGGTTCATTTCGGAAGAAACCTGTAACAGACATCAATGCAAAAAGTCCGCCAAGTGAGATTCTCCCTAGAAGATGGAGTGATCGGGTTCAACGGTCAACGACATCTCTGCAAGTTGATCAACGACTTCCCTCGTATGATCAACACCCTCAAACGGGGAGGTGTTAAGACTAGGGCAAACCTGACCCGAAGAACACGATTCCGCCGCAGGAATTCAGCTTCAGATGGGATAAGAACTTCACGAATACCTCCCGTGGTTGTTTCTACATATGAACGTAGTTTAAATCGAAGTAGGAGTTGGATACAGCCGTTTAAAACTTAGCTGGGGCCGTACCCATGAACCCAACTAAGAATTCACCAGTAACGCCGACACAGGAGTTCCCGCTGTACAAATCGCATGGTAAAAATATGAATTAATATGACGGTAACAGTGTATGGGGCTGGATGAGTTAGAAGTTATTGACAAGAGCTATCGATGAAAGTATGCGAGGAGACATGGTAAGCAATAAGTATATGATATAAAGCAAGAGATGAGGCTACGTATGGGAAAAAGATGAAGTGCAATCCAAGAACATCAGGCTTACACTCGAAATCTCCGACCGACTGCGAAAACACACCTTCTGCAAGAGTATACCAGTGATGTGACGGTTCGAGATAGGCGGAATTCAAGCCTTATACGATCAGACCGAGGTTTGTGTAACTTTAAGGGGTGTCCATAAAGATCTCTCAGCCGTGCCGGTATAAAAGTCCGGAGAGATCAGGATCAATGCGGCGGGTGATTATACGGTAAGTGAGGATTAAACCACCTTGTAGTCATGGATAAAACAGTGAAAACATCCCCAGTCTGTCAAATCTTTGTGAATATGATAGACCTTTCAAACTTTGCACCAGGCGAGTACCTACGCACATTACCCTCTTCTAGCGCTACCTTACCACGCATTAAATATGGCGGGTTTGCCTTGACGAAATACGAGGTGAGGTCTCAAAAATCCGGTAGAGCTTACAAAACACACACCCCGTCAGCCTCCCGGAAGCTCGACGAACCATCGACAGCACGCGAAAACATTTGCCAGCAGACTGGTGGCATTGATTTCTGGCCATGGAGACGCCGGAGATAATGAAACCGAGGTCCACCTGCTGACTCACAACATGCAGCTCTATTTCTAATAGTGTAGGTGTGGCAGTAGCAGCAGAACTAAGGCTAAAAACGGCATTTTTCATTATTTATTGGCAGCTGCCACTGTTGACCACATCCAAAGCTTTTCATGGCCATCTATAGGGACTCCAAATATCTTGAATCATCCACGACTTGCCACATCCTGAAGTTATCAGCAAACATCAATGAAGGCACTTCTGGGAGATCCGGAAGCTCACATATGTAAAGCGAAAAGAGAGGAGGCCCCGAAATCGAATCTCGTGGCATCCAGCTCATCATAGCATGTCGAGAGGAAACCCTTGTTCCCACACGGACATAGTACTCTCTGACCGGCAAAAACGCAAACATCCGCCGTAAAACCATCCCACCCAATCCACAGCAGTGTTGTTTCACGCACAGCCTATGATGAGGTAGAAAACGCTACTGGTTCCTTGTCAAAGAGCTTGCTAGAATCAATAAGAAATACATCTATCCAGATTTCCAGAAAGCCTTCGATTCTGTCAACCACAGGCTTTTGGGCTGGAAGCTACGAGAAGCTGGAATATCCCTAGAATCTGTAGGTGGATCCAGACGTTTCTAGTTGGAAGGTCGTGTAGAGTGAGAGTAAGAGGAGTACTGTCGGACGACGGTTCTCCGTTAAGTGGAGTACCTCAGGGGTCAATCCTTGCCCCTCTGCTCTTCCTGGTATACATAAATGACCTGACCGACAACCTGGTCAGCCCATGTTACCTGTATGCTGATGACAAAGCTGGTGGGAAATGCGTCGGACTCGGACGCCCTCCAGGAGGACATTCTGAAGATCTGCGAATGGACATTAAGGTGGGACTTACCACTGAATGTTCTCAAAAGTCATATCCTCGCTAATGCTTCCCACTCGACCCCCAGGTATATAAGGGATGCACATGGACGGACAATCGAGCTAGCAACTAAACAGCAAACGAGAGACTTAGGTATCCAAATCACTAGCACATTTGCTCCATCTGCACAGTGTGCCGCAGCCGCGACAAAAGCACGGCGGGCGTTATACCGACTGAAATCCGCGATCGCCAACCCATGTCCAGCAGTGTTCATCCCACTGTACTCGGCCATAGTTCGCCCCCACTTGGAATATTGTGCCCAAGCTTGGTCACCGTATCTCATAAAGGACATAGCTGTCCTCGAAAAGGTACAAAAGCTAGCCACACGTATGGTAAGGGGTATGAAGGGTCTAAGCTACCAAGACCGACTGAGTTCATTGAACTTATTCTCGCTCGAACGCCGGCGAGTAAGAGTTTATTGAAGTATATGAGATTACCCACCACACCGGCGCAAGCCTCCTGGTATGTTTGTTCGTGATGCATCAGGACAGAGATTTGGGGTCGTGAGTTCTTATTTTTAT
The DNA here is from genome assembly GCA_014220965.1 of Paragonimus kellicotti. Classification (NCBI taxonomy): domain Eukaryota; kingdom Metazoa; phylum Platyhelminthes; class Trematoda; order Plagiorchiida; family Troglotrematidae; genus Paragonimus; species Paragonimus kellicotti. The sequence continues at coordinate 27,506 of LOND01001536.1, read as the reverse complement.
CCCTACCCTTAGACCACTACCGAACGCAGTGCATCGACAGAAAACGCAGTCTGGTCAATCTCCGGATCACACCAGTCAAGCATCAGGACGTCAACAGGCGCAGGCCTTCATCAAGTCCTGGATTTGAAACACACCTACGGCATAGCCCTGGTCCACTGCTTTCGCCAAGTTCTCTTTCGCAGTAGGAAGATTTGGGAGATGAGAGTGCCCATACCAGAAACGGCGTACTGGACAGGACTAGGCATTTCCCTTACAGCTACATGTTTACTTGTCCCTACCTGTGACATGGTTTACTCTCTACCGCATCCCATCAACTCTGTGCATCCTGTGAACCAATCTACTATCATACTAAAACGGTCCACTGTCTGGAGTGGGCTCACTTTACTGGTTCGCAATCGCATTGTGTGGTATACATCGGAGATGCTTTTTCTCGAACCGAGAGCATTTGCAACTATCAACCGTACAGAAGTAATTCAACCAAGTTTAGTTGTTTATTCTACGTTCCAAATCGTTCTAATTCACTTCACCAGTCGCGTTTCACCTTCACTTGCTTCCTCTTTTCCGCTGACTCTGATTTAATTTTTTAACTGGTTTTTCAACATTGTTGGCTCCTGTTTCTTTTGGCCACTTCTGTGAATTTCTCGAATTTCATTCTGATTCAGTTGCCTGTCAATCGCACGCCTTAGTTGAACTGTCCGTTCCAGCTTGTGCATACAATTCTGCTATTGTATGAGTTTTAGAACTTTCTGTACTCCTGACTGATGTACATAGTTCATTTGGACACACAGAGGGCCCTACGTTTTCCACTAAGGGCTATTAAGGACCGTGTACAATAATCCGACGACCTGGAATAAGGGAACTCAAAACGAGTCAGATCAGTCGGATATTAAGCTCAGTTCAGTTGTTTCCATGAAGAAAGGGCTTCAGCCAGAAATTGTCTAGTTTTTTGCACCATTAATTTTCTTGGGGTGCTCAGTGCTGCGACGTAAATGAGAGAAGATTCTTCACTTCCATGAGTTATCATGAGGGCTACCAGATAAAAGCTGAGGAGTTCAAGCTATCAGTGCCATCAGAACACAAGTTCACAGCCTACCACCGATACACACAAGTTTATCCTCCATTGAAATGACGTGAAACAAGAGTTAAGTGTAAGACCAATGTGGGTTTGATTCCTAGAACCTATACTTTCCGATACTAAGGGTAACTTTGTTAACAACTAAATGAATTGATAAGAACAGTGAATAAGATCTTAAAAAGAGATACTAATGGCAGACAAGGATGAAGAGTTGACTAACTTTAATCTATGGGAAGGAAAGTACTAAAGAAACTCGTCCAAAACTAAACTCCTCACAACAGGTCCGGGAATAAAGATGGCCAGCACTCATCTAGCCTTCTTTTGAACTCTGTCACACTGTCAGAGGATACTACACTCTGTGGAAGCATGTTCCAACAGTTGGTGACTCGACATACGAAGAAGTTAGCCCTAATCCATGTAGCAACCTTCTTCTCCAACTTGAGACTGTGGCCTCGGAGGTGTGAGTTTGTATGCAGACCGAACAGATATTTCGCCTCAACTCCGGTTATTTCCTTAAGAATCTTGAAGGTTTCCTATCAGGTCTCCTCTAACTCTCCTTTGCGCAAGAGAAAACAGTTTTCTTAGCCTGTCTTCTTATGAGTTATCTCGCATTCCCTCAAGCAGCCTTGTAAAAACCATCAGAACTCTCACAAGTATATTCGTCTTTACCATATGCGGGCTCCAAGCCTGCACACGGTATTCCAGATGTGGCCTCACATACGCTTTATAAAGCGGCACAACACCTCCGGTCTCTTGACGCGAACGTTTTCCTCAACATATACAGCGCTCTATTTCCTTTTCGCGCCGCCTCTAAACATTGTTTGGAAACTTGAAGTTCCTCTCCATGAGCACTCTCAAGTCCTTGGTTGTTTCTACCCTCCTCAGCTCCTCTCCTCACCCTCCTTGCCAAAATACCTGACTGACCCTGGCTGTTCCCCAGCAAGCAGCTGATTACACTTGTCTACATTCAAGAGTAGGTGCCATTCATTTGACCACTTCTGAACAGTATTCAAGTCCTCCTGCATGCTCGTGTTGTCAGGATTTCCTACAATCTTCACATCCCCTGCGAAGATGTAGCAGGGATACTTCAGGTTTTGGTGAGATCCCTGGTGAACGTTAAAACAGTAGTGGTCGAGGTACTGATCCATTAATTACCTCACCAACCACTGCACCTTCTGCAGATCGTTCTCTGCTATCTCTACATGGAAGGTGCGAATCCTCAAGAAGTCCTGTATCCATCCTACAGTCTTGAAGGAAGACCAAAGGTCTTTAATTTGAGGATTAACAATCGGTGGTTCACTGAATCGAATGCCTTACTGAGGTCCAACCCATTGCTGATATATGGATCGGTGTGAAATACAAATAGTTCTTCTTCCGCTCACGCAACCACAACGTCAATACAGACCAGTTTCTCATGTAAGTTCGCAAATCGACTGTTTGAGGAGACCACTGCCTATCCGGAATCTGTGTTGTTCATGTTTTCATTGGTTCTTGACCAACGCAGTTTAGAGCCAATCGGAAGGAGGTACAATTCGCTTTTTTCGTTAATAATTGTTCATATCACTTATTCGCGTTTCCGTTCAACAGAACTCAGCTACAACACAACCATAGTCGTATAGTGCTGGAGGTGAGACAAGTTAACCCGGTAACCTAAGTGTACGAACAAAAACCAGCTAAACTGCAGTAACGTTGAGATTCACATCAACCGTGTCCATATAGGCCTGAGAGAATTAGCATAAGTGTCTGTTTCAGTGAATGAATAGCATGCGCACTGAGGGCGGCTTTTAACTGACAATAAAACCAGTCAGCCACTTCGTTCACTGCCGGACGGTGAGCCGTAGTGCGATCCTGCCTGTATCCTGAAGAATTTAGGACGGCTGCGATATGTCTTTCAGCTGTTGGTCCATGATTTTTGGCCATCACTGCTGAACAACCATATCGCTCCACTGAACGTTCCAGGGAAAAGCTGGCTACAGTTTATGAGGGGTAGTTGAGTGGTGGTATAACTACACCGCACGTTGTGAAGTGGCCGATACACGTCAACAAATAAATAGAACCATTTGAGGGCGATGAGGAGCGCCCTAGATGTTTGGACACTTAGTGATAACGTGCGTCAGATAAGAGAAGACGGCCAAGAGCCTCTCCGTATAACGATGGACTCTGTGATGTCGGCAACGGAGACAATAACGGCTTCAGTTATGAGCAGTGTTGTTTAATTTAGGCCACGCGAAAAGTATAATGGCAATTTTAACTGAAGCACGAGTGCCAGGATGAGAAAGATTGGGTGATTCATTGAACAATTTGAGGCGAAAGACGTCAGCACTGCATAACGAGGTGTGCTCTTGGAAGTGTCACACAGAACTGCTTTCTCTGAAAATTTCAGAGGTACACGGTGAATTTTGGAAAGCCTCTTTTGACGAAGGTGCTCGATCTCAGGATTCATAACTTCTGCCAAACCAATGTCACTATCAGCAATTGTATCAAGATTATGAAGGTGCTACAGCGCGTTCGCGATAGTGTTTTCGGTACTGGAGACATGTATACCAGCCGTAAACTGGGAGACTTAGTTGAGGTGCCCCACACACGTTTGGGAATGACTGTCAGAATGAATTAAAGGTTTGCGACTATGAAGTCATGCCTTCCATCGAATGAAGGAAGTGGGGGTTGCCCGAAATGATTGCTGGTCACTTTGTACTAAACGCATTGCAGCGGTATTTCACCTGTTGTGAAAGTTTGGAGAACGAAAACTAATGGTTATCACTGGTTATTAACGAACTGCTGTAACGAAGCACCAGCAGCTGCGTCAGAAGCCTCCATAACAACTGACAGTAGCGCACTCGGGTCACGAAGAGTAATAGGAGCTGAGTCGGCGACCGCCTTCTTGAGCGCAGTGTATGCAGCTTGTATGGAACGAAATTTGCTTTAATTCTATGGGGGAAGTCGGCCGTTAGCAACATTGTATGAACGCAGTAGTATGAAATGCCTGTTGTAGTTGACCAGACCGCTAAACGACGAATTTGCTCAAGGGACTTCGATTGGAGTATTCACAGTTGGCTTCACCTTAAACGTTATTTCGGTGATTTTGTGTTCTGGGATCTTATGACCTGGAAACCCTGTTTTTGTCCTGCTTAGTTCACATTTGGTGAAATTCACTTGGACGGCACTTGGGGTCAAACGTTCCAGTAGGGTGCGAATGTACGCGAGGTGTCTCTCTTGCGAAGAACTAGCCACCAAAATCCCATCCAGATACAAGTAGATGAACTCCAAACCGCGTGCAACTTCATGACTGAAGCAGTGAAAATTTTGGGCTGAGTTGCTCAAACCAGATGGCGTTCGAAGACATTCGAAGAGGCCGAAGAGAGCGATAGCCGTAGTTTTGGATGTATCTACTTTGTTGGCCAGAATATGGTGTTAGGTGCGTACGTATTCTGTCTTCCATGTAAGCGAGTACTTAAATCCTACATGTGAATGATTGGGTATTTGTTAGGAACGGTTGCTTCGTTGAGACCGCATTAATCACCGCACGGGACAAAATACCACGGCGAGGTTCATGGACTTTCGCAAAGACGCATCATTCTGGGTTAGAGGATGTGCTCTAATTCCCATGAAACACGCTGCCCCTGGAAAGCGTTTGCAAGGAGCCGGGTCCGAGTGGGCTTCCAACAAAAGCCCGAGTCGGACCGACTCTGATCAGAGTCATTACAGTGTGGGCCAGAGTTGGTTCCCAGTTGGCCAGAGTAGCATCCGAGTCGGCCAATCACGCTGACGGCACCTTTCTTACATTCCTGGTTATTTGTCCCAGCTTCTAAAGCAATTAGAATCTTGCATAAACCAACGCTTGCGGACTGCTGACGTCACCCCCTCAGTTTCACCGACTTCTGTTCCTGGCGATCGATCTTACTTGGCAAAAACTTGCAAGTTAATTTGACATGATCATTTTTGTAAGAAAGCGTTTATTTTGAACGCCTCCAGATAACCACACGCAAGCCAATATAAAAATGTACAAAGGACGCGTCGAATGACTCTCCAAATTGGCCTTAGGTCGGGCATACTACCATGAACATTTTCTGGGTGGCCGTTTAACACGCAAAAAGTAACAGCAAAATCATAAGCACTGCGATAAAATCAAAATGTTCGTATACTTCAGGTTAAACATTGATATAATAAAATCCAAAGCGTAGCAACAATCAGCGCCTACACCCATATAAGTTGGAAACATCTTCAAATCCGTCATACTGTATGCGACAGGCAAGTTCAGAAAAGAACTGTCTTGAAAATAAAAAGGGAAAGAGAGAGCAACGGAAAAGCACGAAAGACGTAACGGTAAAATTTCACAAAACATTTTCTGGCTAACATGTAGACTCATAACACCAGTCAACAAGACTGGTGACAAACAGAGCCTCGCCTTGTCAAAAGTAAACCTCTCGTGAGAAACGGATTATAGACCCCTACATGGTACCTAAAGTCAGACCATGATTCTGATAACTGTGCAGTGCATGTCGGTGTTTTTGCGTCAATAGTTGTCAACACATGACAGGATCACTCTGCATTGCAAGAATATCACAAAGCTAGCGACACAACCAACTTCAACGATGAACCAGAAATATACCATAACTGTCCACGTTTTCTACTGGATATCCACTCCAGGCTTATTTTGCGTCCCACAGTTCCGATGTGCTCTTTCAATCAAATGACCTTCGTAAGTCTGTAAGTTCTTACCATTTTGTGAGTAGTTTCTGAGTACCGGTGTTTGGACTTCCCACCGCCTCTGCCTTTGGATCCTGAGAATCAGGGCCCTAATTCTCTTGTGAACTGTTTAGATCAACTAAAACAGAGTCTGTAAATGGATTGGAATAAAAACCCACTGCTCATAATTGCCCGGGAAATGTTGGTGTCCATTTGGTGACACCTTCCGTTCGTCCCTAGCCAGTTCACCCTTTTTGCTAGTGATTTAACAACCACTCAGTTGCATCTCCTTTCTGTGCACTCATCAACTGTGCGCCTCCGGTGAACGACCGAAAGGGTTCGACCTCACGAAAGGAGGACAGTGATCTGCATTATCATCACGACGGTCTGTAAATAGCATTAACCTGAAAGTAAACGGACAGCTTATTAGTTGCTAACATTCAAAAAAATGCACGGCGTTCACAAAAGGTTTCCACCTGATCGAATATACTGAGGTTTAAAATATTCCTGAAATCCGAAGTATTAAGAACTATCGTGCACAACCCTTACGAAATCTTTGTAGACTGCTTTGTTATTCCGATCACTGTTCATGCCAAGAAAATCTCTAAATCCCGCACGGACAAGTTGAAGGTAACGTGGGCGGATAAGACGACTGGTTGCGATTGTGACGATCGGCTGCTGTTCGATATAGGCCATCACATTGCTCATCATGACCTCGAGAGTCACGAGCTTGTCTAACGACTTGTGCAGCAGTTCCTTCAGCTCCTTGTTGTCGGTTCGGAGTTCTGGTATCTGTCTTTCCAACAGTTGCCGTCCGCTGCAGCATTTTAACTTCTCAGCAGACGGAAGTGATGGCCCGAAAGAAACTGTCGATACGAGTTTTGAAAGTGAAGCATCACTGGAACACAAAACATCGTGTGAAACTTAGATGCGGCGGACAAGAAACATTGATTGCCTTCTGCATAATTTCTGATGGGCGAACACCACGAAGGATATCGGATGAACGCCGAATCCCAATCAGGCGCTTAGCAAAACCGAGGAATACTAGGTGCATGGAAAGTTCTGGTAAAGTAGTTAAACCTGTGTGAAGTCTATCCTCGAATTGTTTTCAAAAGTTGGAGTCCGTCCTTAGTTGTTTCACAGATACTAAGAAGGCCATTCTTCTACTTTCACAGTACACACCTCTCTGAGTGCACTTGTCACAGCCGTGGTAGCCGCTGTGACCTTTGACTTTATGTATGAAGCAACCAGCAAGTGTCACAAATAATGGAATGAAGCGTCGCAAAGCTTATAATCCGAACAGTCCGCACTGGTGCACGCCATCGCATACGCGTGTGACGCAATGCACATTATGAACCAGTTGGCCATCTCCATATCGATCAATTTAACTAGCAGAAACCGAGCACGGTCAATTAGGAAATGACGCATACTGGGATAGGATAGCATGTAAATGGAACGGAAGACTTTAGAATTATTTCATGCCGTGGGTTAAAGGAGGGATAAACGAACAACAAGAAGGCTAAAATATTATAGAAACACGCGACCCTCAGTGGCTTTGAAACGTTCTAAATTGGGGAACACTACATTTACGTGGTAACTAACTTGCAGGCGGCACTGATGTTGTCCGTTGTATGGGATCCTCCTTCATCCAGCATGCGTAACCTATCTTTCACGTTTTATACGTCTGTTAGTAGTCCATCTACTATACCATCGTTTCACTTCACTCATTTCTATTATGAACGTTAATGAAAGCAGTTCATACTGACTACGTGTTATATTTGCGAACAACTGTTAATAAGCCCGGATTGGTGAAGCCGAAAACAAGAAATACATTTAATGCATTTACAAAGCTCACATTTTTGTTTAAAAAAAGTGAGTGACGACAGACCGCAAACGATACAACACAGCCGCACTCACCACGCACGAAATAAATGGAACTGCAAACGCGCGTTCGCTGGAGGCGAGGATTAAAACAAACGTGCAAGAATGGGGGTGGTCGAGATTACGTGCAAATGAAACTTTACACGTACTATAGTACGTTTTAGAATCATTTTAGCATGTGCTTGACTTACAGAATAAACGTGGTAATTAACGACTTTTATTCTCTTTCGATTCGCTTATTGTGTGGCTGGCTGTTGACTAAAAGATGGCCAACACCTCGGAGTCGGACGCGTATTTTCTGGTTTCTGTCCCGGCGAGTTTCAGATTGCCGACAGCCAACGTGCAGGGTCATGCTGAGACGCGAAGTCCGTTAGTGAGAATGTGTTGTGTCACATTGAAGGTTACCGTTGAGATGTCTTTTAATGAACGAATGGGTTACGGGGACCTAGTACAAAGGCTCGTAACTTGCCTACGGGTTGTGGTTCGGTCACATGCGAGTGTTATGATCACAAATTCTGTGTACGTACCGCGTATGCTCAGCCCAGTGCTAGAAACAATTAACCTACGGCGTTTCGCCCCAACCAAAAGATGGAAGCGCTAGGAAAATTGATGCTGACGATGGCAAAAGATATCGCGGCAATTGTACACACCCAGCGGAATGTCTGCTGAAAATCCAAATCAGAGGTTAGAGAACGCTTTTTGTAGGTGGTTGTAGGGGAGAGCGATCAGCGGAAATGTGGACTGCAGGGGTTTGACTTTTCGTCTTTTGTAGAGGGAGAAAAGTTAACCTGCTCCCCGAGGACTTTCCCCCCGCCATCTACACCCCATACAAAAAAGAGGCGACAAGGGTGTGTTCCTATTCGAGTGAAATCTACATCAAGAGGGGCAGGATTATAACAGCGGTTGAGAGAACACTTGACTCGGTAGAAGTACATACTATATTGTCCCATTTACAAGCGGTAGCGTCATTCTTATGTGCGTGGACGAATGAGCCGTTGGTCGTTGAAGGCGCGACCAATCAGAACGCAGCTTGAGTCTCAGCACGAGTGTGGGGCACACAGGTGGCCTTAGTACTTCTACACCCCCTCCGCCTCAACACAAAAGCCAGCCAAAATGGTAGCGAGTTGCCTGGGTAAGTTGACAGACTGTTCGACGTTGTTTTGTTGATGTGTAAGAGGCCACACAGCACATACCTGATAGTGTGTGTGCGTCTGGTTGCATCGGAAGTACGTAAAGCTGTCTGACGTTGAATTTGCGGCCGGTTTGAAGCTCGTACGTTGCCGGTCTGCAGGTCCGAGCTGTTCTAATCTTTCTGGACAGTACCGGTTGACTTTTGCTCACTTGCCGATCTTCCGAGTAGGCAAGTCTCCCGAGCCGTATTGCTGATTCGAATTTTCCGTAAATTGACTGTCAGGCACTTTTCCGAAGGCGGAAATGTCCATCAGTTTCAAGATGCTTAGATTCTGGCGTTAACGGCATGTAGAAGAATGCTTTCCATAAATTCAGATTTGAGAAAACCGAGCGTTGGCTATGTTGGCCAATAGCCCATCGGCCGTCCGCACCATGAACTTAGCTACTAAATTTGGCTATTTACCGCTTGAAACCACCGATTCGTTCGAACCTATCTTCTTCATAACGATCGTTGATACTCGTAATTTTATCGGAGAGGTGGAATGAAATTCCCTCTCAGTGGTTGTCCCATGGCGGTGTGGAAAACTGGCTACTGTTCGGATGTCCGGTGAAGAGAGCTTGTGCCCCGAAAACCCATGCTGTTGCCTCCCGTTGAAAGTAGAATTGTGTGCTGGGTAGTTTTCTCCGTCAATGACAGTGGCAAGTCGTCTCTAGGGGTGACTCGACTCACTTACACTACTTGACGGGACCTGCATCATTCAGCAAAATATCCTTGTTTACCGCAGCTCACGCAGTCAGGTTTGCGAGCTGCATGTGTCTGACGGTCAGCCGTCTGTCGACCTGAATGCTAGTCGCAGACCATGATTTCCTCAGTTACCGCAGGTGAACAGAAATACTCCATCAAAAAACTCACTTTACATGAAGCCGAAAATAAAATCGCTGAAATCTGCGTCATGGACTGCTATCTGTTTGTTTTAATCGATCATTAATTGAAAAAGACTCTTTCGTATGTCATTGACAAGCTTCGGTGTTGTAATGTGCGGCCGAAACCGGCAAGCGCGCACGAGTTGAAGTCGAACTATGTAACGAGGCATGCTGCCGTGTTTTCGGCGCTGTTTCAAGTTTCCGTTTGTGTAAGTCGTGTGCATGGCTTACTGGGCCTTTGACTCATGCTTGTTGTGTTGTTTCCTTTTACAGGATTGTTGCTGGAAGCCCCTAATTCTGAAGAACGCTTTCCCTCGACGTATCTATGCCGCAGAAAAAGTTGCTCCCCATCTGTAACGGAAAACTGGAGTAAAAACGGCTGGCTTACCTGCTACGGTATGGTTGCTGTTGTTGTAGTCGGTTACGTGTGTGAATGTTAATACATGGAAGCCAAAATAGTCTTCAATTTTAGTTAGCTTTTATTTTCATTTCTCTTGGAAATGGATTATATTGCGACTTTCAAGGCGATGTTTGAGAACCGTGAATTTCGCACCTTCTCACAGTTCCAGGAGTGCCTTCAGAGGTACATGGAGGAGGTGGGCGTTATTTACGTTCGTGGGAGGATTCGTAGGTCGACAACGGTTTTGGAGGACGATAAGTTAAGGTGACATGTTTCCTTGGAAACCATGCATATTTATTATCGTTGTACGACTTATGAAAAGCGTGAGAACGTATACAGAGTTATGCGACGCGTCTGTTGGGTTAACTGCTGTTAGTTTTTCCCAGATCAGCTCTCGCAAAACGTTGCAGATCACGATTTCATGTAGTCCGACGAAATGCCTGCCTGGTTGTGAGCTCTTTCTAATTGGAGCACAACCATTCCCTCAAGTCATCTGTATTTGAGTCCCATCCTACAAATCGGGGACTAATCGTCAGTGAATTGAACGAATGCAACCAATGCAATACATCAACTGCCGACATTAAGCGATATGTAGTGGATGTTTACGGGACGTTCGAAACATCCGCCGCAAGTTGGAGCCTGCATTTTCAAGTGAGTTTGTTATGTAACAATGGTAACGGAACATCAGAGAACCTTGAGCAAGTTCTGTCGGTGATTAGTGCGATAGGTGTGGTGCGCACCATGCGGGATGAAGGCAACAGATATACGCATATCTGCTTTGCCCAGCGAACGCAAATTGAACTATTCCGACGCTTCCCGCATGTTGTGAATGTGGATGCCACCCACGGGACAAACAGGCACAAGTATGTCATTGAACACTTTGTCATACTTTCGAAGCTGGAAGTTATATCAGTTCCTCGTAACAGATGGTATGGGACACGGCCGACCCGTGATGTACGGGTACGTTCGTAGTGAGAAGTATGCTTCACTACGTAAGCTGTTCGAAATGTTTCGAGAAATGATGGGTGAGCACATTGTGGTGAAGACGTTTGTCATGGATAAAATGGCTGCGCAAATGAGAGCAGCCCATGTGGTGTTCGGCTGCGACATCATGTGTCACTTCCATGTACATTATGCCGCACGTATGTAAGTGAATAAACTTCATCCGTCATGCTCGTTAAAAGACGAACTCTTTCCGCAGTCGTTATCTCTTCCACCGAATGGCTACGGTAGACAATGAGGAAGAGTAAGTTGCACCCTTACACCGTATACCGTAGGTTCAAACGTGACTTGCATGTCATTCGCCGGCATCGGCCATCCGGAAGCACACGCAGAACGCGTGGAAACCAACGGCTACACTCTGTGCAGAAGAAAGACAGAGGCAGTATGTACCTATTCCCACAGTCTCCACATACGTAATTCACGTCGATATCCTCACGTTTTTGGCCTCAGAGACCTCACACGTCCACCTATATGTTTCCGCATACGGTACTATTTCGCCATAATCGTAAGATAAGATAAATAGACGGATCACTCATGTGTCTAGACATGGAGTACGGCTTGCCTTCAATCATCAGCTAGGACAATTGCATGGGAACATTGTAAACTTTCAGGCGGAAAGTGCTCCTCAACAGCGCTCGTACACCAGGTCACCTCGACCGCATTCCAGCGTACGTAGTGATTCCATGGACAAGTTTACATCATCTGTAACAAAGAATGGTTGTGCACGCCGAATATAACTTTGAAAATTACCACTGGTTTCCTCAGATTTTGCGCGTCCTCCTACGTTAAATTATGCTTACTTGCGTTCCTCACATTTGCAGCTTTACAAAATCCTTAGTCCTCCTGATCCAACAACGGTCCAAACGTCGGAGATATGATCACGTTTCCTTGCTTAATTACAGTCTAGTTTAAATAAAAACGTGTATTTCCACGTCGATGTAATTGATCTTCATTGTATTCCAACGCTTATTCTCCAAAATAACGTGACATATGACTTTTGGTTATTTTTGCATTACTCCCCATGACACTGAACTACCGCACACTCCTTACTGACATATTCGGCAAATTAAAACTAAAGGATTTTCCAGCGACAGAATTCTGCGATTTCAGGAATTGCTGTGCGCCACGAAATCACAACGTCGGTAGCTTGAAAACTGTTTCACCTAGAAGCTTAAAGATATTTACGGTCTACCGAATACACGCAGCTTGACGGTTTCGGAAGGGAACGCTGTATGTTGCTGATTTTATGACCATCCGTTCCTCCACTGAACAAGCTGGATGGTACAACTGCTGCCGATCTAACATCGGCAAGACTACGAGCTTCATCCCCGGACAACTTCGCAGTACCCTCAGTTACTAGTGCCTCAAGAACGCGATTATCTTTTATTCCCGTGTTGAGTTGTTGGATCAGCATATCCCCTTCGGGCTTATTCGTTGGGACACTCGAAGGATCTCAAGGTTGGACTGCTCGGGTGTAACGGGACTTAAGCTGCTCCAGCGGTTCCAGGGAGTCCTGTTTCAACTGGCGAAACCCGAATCTTCTCCGTGAACACGTTCGTTCTGCACCCCATTCCTGGTCAAGTATAACGAGAGCATCGTTTAACGAAATTTCTGACTGCAAGTCAAGTGCGTCGAAGTGACGTTGTCCTTCATTGCCCAGCAAATGATTAGGCACCTTTGACTTCTGGCTTTCATAACAAGTAGTATCAGTCTGCGATGTTTCCAAGTAGTTAGTAAATGTAGTTTTCCACCGAGGCTGTATGGCAGCATCACGCCAATGGGGCTCCGGAGGTGTCAGGTCAGAAATCATCGAACAGGTTCGTTTCACGTGACATCGGCGTGGCATTCCTACTATGGTGTGTTCAACATTAGGCCCTACAGGCTATAACAACGGTAAAGAGAACGCGTGACTCAGTAGAAGAACATACTATTTTATCTTGTATACAGACGGCAGCGCGGTTCTTATGTTCGTGAAAAACGAGCCATTGGTTTTTGAAGGCGTGACCAATCAAAACGCAGCTTGAACGTCAGCATCAGTGCGGGGAACATAGGCGGCCTCGATACACATACAACAAGAGGGAGTCAGCGCCGATGGCAATGCTTATTACTGAGGGTCGGCTGGTAGGTTCGCAGGGCCCTGATGGTTCGTGGGTGCAGGGTTGTTGCATCGTTTGGCTCGGCTGTCAAGACGTTCACGGTATGAAAACAGCTAGTTTTTGAATGCAGTGTGTGTCACCTGGGGGATGTACTGGGTCTACGGACTGAGGAACGGCTTGAAGAAATTTCGCTTAACTCGTGTCACACAGCTATGATTTCTCTTCTCACAGAATCCATGTCTGTCTGACTACGTTCCACAGTAGCCTATCTGTCAGAGCGGCGTGGTCTGATTGCAAGACGTAGAATAGGATGTGGTACAACCGAGCATCCACTTAATAAGCGATTTTCGCTGTTTTGGCGGAAGTTTGTGAACAAGCAATAGAAACCACCGTTCGTGCTATTTCCGGCAACATTTGAAGCCTGAGTTCGCGGATGAAAGTTTCGTTTACGTACCAGTTGCTGATGAGTTGTTGCGTCTTTGCCATATGTTTCGTGCGGCGTTCATCGCCTAGCGTTACGTTGTGAAAAAGTTGTTGCACCCGGGTCTTTCCAGGCCCGGTTGGTGACTGCTTTTTTTAAGGTCTCGTGCTTGTGCTTTACCAGTTGGTTCGCTATGACACTATGAAGTTGCATGGTGAGTTCACTCGGAAGCCTAGCTAATAACTGGCAGAATTTCGTTTGAAAGCACGAAATTCCGTTGCTGGAAAGTGCCGCCTCAAGGTAAACAAAACCAAAGAATAAGGTCCATTTCCAAAAACAGCATTAATATCAAGGAATGGATTGTCAACGTGTTTAGTTGAAATTTCAGACACCAGGTATATGGATGACGATTATCACCTATCAGTGACTGCTAATGAAACAGAGCTGTGAAAGCAAATATATCTGGAACCTAAACAGTAACGGAGGAAAAGCAACCGCTCACGGTTAAGTCAAGATAAATATTAAATGTCCAAATGAGCCAGTCCATCGAAAAGCAAACGACCACTAGTGCAGATCGTTCAACTCTTACGTGTTTGTGAAGTGTCGGGAAAGTCCAGTGGAATAATACGCGGTCAACGATCACCATCGGAAACCGAACGTCAACGGCAATCCAAGAATCAACGCGTTGCTCTTATTTATTATATCGACCCTGGAAAACAGTGTATAGAACAGGCGCATCAAGCTAGCAAGGACCCGAGCAAGTTATGTTCACAGCCGAATATTGTAACTCAGTAATTTGGCTGAAACAGCGGTAGATAAAAAGATGACATCATGAAAGATGTACAATGGAATGCGATTGTTGAAAATATTATTTATTGTAGTTGCTACAAAGGCATGAGGTAGAGAACTACTGACCAGTGAGTTTGACATCAGTTATCTTGAAAATAGTTAGTAGGAAAGTTGGTAGGAATGCGACAGCTGTGATCAATCGTGTGTAATGTTCAATTTATATCCCAAAACCTAGAGAGAATTAATGGGAGCAAGTACATGGAGCATCTATCTGAGAATACCCCATGATAACATGGTTTGCGTCCCTGAATATATCATGCAAAAGTCGGGTAAGGGTGAGACATAGAAAGATAACTGTTTGGAATTCAGTGAAACGTTCGACCAAGTGACCCGTAGGTCGATAATCCTCAAACTTGAGAAGTGTATTCTCCCTTCACAACTGCTAGGACGGTTAAAGCAGTTTCCGAGGAGCCAGACCTTGCAGGCGGAAACAGTGGCAGAAAGGTACACTCGGGTGTGATTATTATCGAGGTATCTTGGCTATCAGTGCTACGATCACTGCTGTTTTGTAGGTTCATCACTGATCTCACCAGGACCCTACTGTGTTGCTGCAACATCTTCCATGATGATGTCAATGTGATGGGATCTCAACAGCGTGCACATGTAAGGGGACCTGAAGACTGTTCAAAGTTCATTAGATGAGTAGCAACTACCCTTGAAGAAAAGCTCCGCCAACTGCTGGCTGAAAATCAACCTGCGCTTTTCAGGTTTCCTGGTAGAATGGGGGATGAAGGTTTCAGGGAAGATAAAATTGGCCAAGAAAATCGGTGTGCTCATGGTAAAACATCTTAAAGTCCACAACCCGTGTGTAGAGGTAGCAAATAAGGAGGGCAGGGCATTGTACAAGTTTCGAACAGTTTTTACTTTACAAAAAGCTTGCAAAGCAATAGCGGAAACATCCTTCACGGACCCTGAGCCGGAATATGGTGGAACATAATGAATATATGAAGAAGTTCAGGGATGCTCCATGAGAATGATTGGGGGAATCGGAATAACTCGTAGGACGAGAAGTTAAAAGTACTCGAATTTTTCCTGTTGTGCAAGTGATGACTAGAAGCGCTAACATGAAACCCTTCAAGTCTTAGGAAAGCGATCGCAGAATATTTGTCCAACTCACATATAAATTCTCAACATCCTGGTTGAAGGAGTTGCGATCTGCCTTGTCTAATGTGAAGAACTCCCATGCCGGATAACCAGTGATTGGATCATGCTTGCACCCTGTGTAATGTCGTGTTTCGCTGTCAGGTTTCAAGGGGAGTATTGACGGGTGTCGGTCATTTTTCTTCCAGGACATTGTGAAAGATTCGTTTACATTAGCTTCTCCGTATTATCCTTTTCAAAATTTGAATAAGTCATGTTCCCCTGTTTATTTGCCGAGAGCATCTTTTTTCCTCTGCGGTAATTTCCTCTGCATGGACAGTCGTAGAATTTAAAAGTTAACAATCTAGGTAATAGACTCGTATTAAACATCCAGTTTGCTCACTTTTGAGGTCATCTCATTAGACGGATAAATTAGTGTTGAGCGGTGACAGTCATGAATTTGCTGTGTTCCAGTGATGATGAAAGTTGAACTGTTTAGCTTTCCAATTACCGCCTCGCACATTATTGCTTGAGAGTGGATAGCTTCCTTTCCCTATCGTTGTTGCACTGGTGACCCTTAACGGCACAATGGTCCCGGGAAGCCGGGCATTCTACGCAACACAGCCATTCGTCCTGAACAGTTCCCCGTGTTTCGAAGTGTACAGCGAACAAAACCTCATCCATATTATTTTGATTGGTTTTCCCTGAACGTTTACGGTTAGCTTGACGTCCAGACGACCAAAAAGATATAACGGTTGCGCGTTCAATTCTAGGTGAACACACAGTAGGCTGAATAAAAAAACAGAGATTAAGCTGGGTTTGAGCAGCCCAAGTTTCGTTCTACTGAGTGCATAACACGGTTGGCTTTGCGTACCAGAAATGCAACTTTTCTGAAAGCGTGCACGTTTTCTCAACTAGGAATACCAGGAGCTCATTGCTGAGAGATCGACTGAAACGAGAAACTACTTATGCGATGGATCCTTTTCGAACTTTGGCCAGAGCGGAGAATAACACATTTGTTTATTCCGATGGGCAGATGGTCTTTTGCCCTGAGTTATAGATTATATAGGTCACCTTGATGTGTGTTCTCGTCAGCTGAAGTCAGCGCTGGATTCCACTCATTCACAGTGTATGCGTGAAGCGGGCACTCAGTGCATGGTAGCAGTGATGGCGTTAATGAAAATGCAAATATGTTGCGTCTTTGCCATATGTTTCGTGCGGCGTTCATCGCCTAGCGTTACGCTGTGAAAAAGTTGTTGCACCCGGGTCTTTCCAGGCCCGGTTGGTGACTGCTTTTTTTAAGGTCTCGTGCTTGTGCTTTACCAGTTGGTTCGCTATGACACTATGAAGTTGCATGGTGAGTTCACTCGGAAGCCTAGCTAATAACTGGCAGAATTTCGTTTGAAAGCACGAAATTCCGTTGCTGGAAAGTGCCGCCTCAAGGTAAACAAAACCAAAGAATAAGGTCCATTTCCAAAAACAGCATTAATATCAAGGAATGGATTGTCAACGTGTTTAGTTGAAATTTCAGACACCAGCGTATATTGGATGACGATTTATACACCTATGTTCAGTGACTGCTAATGAAACAGAGCTGCGAGAGCAAATATATCTGGAACAAAGATAATATGAACAGGTGCGTGTTTACTAGTAAAGCAACGCTCACGTCGCAGGGAGTTAAGAATCTTTGGGACGTCAAAGGTGATCGCAATACAGATCCTTACACACCTTTTACTAAGCATACTACTAGTTGGACATTTCTATATTTTAGATACTTATAACAGCCGATTCGGTCAGCCTGGAAAGCGAACTCCGTCTTCGGACCTTCTTTGGGCAGCAGTTATTTTCTTACAGGGTTGCCAACCACTGGAACGACCTTTCTTCTGATATCTTTGACCGGTCCCCTCGGAATAGTTTTAAAACATTGTTGGATTCTTATTGAATTGAAACCATGTTAGATTCGTAACTCTGTTCTGTTCTTAGTGCTCACTTTAATTCCAATGAACGCTGCCACATCGTGGTTTCAATTACTGTCTTTCAGGACATCAGGTGCCCGCTGGAGATTGAAAGAGATAAACCGATTGGAACTGGGTGGCTTAGGTCTAACTCCTCGAACCCGTGTCTCACCCACTGAAAATGGCCGAAATTCAACGGTGCGGATTCCTTCAAGATCCTTCGTGCACAACCACGTTATTGATGGTTAATGTCTACCGAACAGTGTTGTGGCGTAGTTTGCTTGAATTTCGCGAATATATATGACCAAGCGGGATTCTTAATATCTTACCAACGATGGTGGCGGCTAGGAACATTTTTGATCAACTCTTAGCCTGACTCCAGGACTAACTTTCCAAGAGGACGTTCTGCGCTGTGGCCCACGAAGAGTATTCCACCATACACCCAGCGGTTGAAAGAATACTTTCAGATTTGATGTATGGACGTTGATATTTGCATTTTCATTAACGCCATCACTGCTACCATGCACTGAGTGCCCGCTTC
>LOND01001535.1:56011-67418 GCA_014220965.1 Paragonimus kellicotti | reverse complement strand
CACCCTGTTTTTAATGACTGCCTTTCGGGTCGACAGAAAACAGCTGACATCGAAAGGGTTCAACTGACTGGATCCGGATGACTTGGGTCTCCAACTTCGAATCGGTCGACAAATCGCTGAAATCGCTGAAATATACACAATAAAACAAAATTAATTCCTACAGTGGAATGGATATTCCATGCTCTCCATAATATTCCGTCAACCACTGTAACACGCGAGGCGACCGTTTTCACACTTGTGGACCAAATCTGGGGCAACTTGGAGACACAGGGGAAGAGCGTTCCCCCGAAATAGAGGCCCATCAATATGTCCTGTAAAAGGAAGCAACACAAACAAGCACGAGCCGAAGGCCCAGTGGAGTGCGCACACGACTCAGACGAAAACTGAGGAGACGTCATCAAAACAGCAACACACTTTTTACGCGATTGTAATGCACACGAGATCAGCACAACCCTTGATGCGCACGGACGCGCTGAAACGGAAACGATATTGTACGATCAACGTAGGGTACACGGAGTAACCCCAACACACAACAACCAGTCACTCAACAGAACACCTGGACAACAAGAACAACGAGCCGCGAGAACAGCGTGTGTATTGTGTGGTACAAAACAAAAACAGGGTACAACTCTTTCGCTCCATTCAGTCTTTTGCATAAGTTAATTACAAACGGGGTTCGGGGAACTTGCTGACCTCATAAGTGCAATTCTTCGGTGCGTGTCTTGTTCCTGTTGCTCCGCTTTTTAAGGAGTATCAAGCAAAGAAGGGGGAACGTTCAATGATTCAGCTTCTTATTTTCTGTTGTACGTGTATGACACCCTCATAATGCGTTTTCTAACATTGCAATGCATTGCCGGCTAATTGGACTCTTATAAGGGGTCAAAATTGTCATCTTCTCTACGCGTGATTTCGAAACCAATGCACCAAACTAGTCAAGGAAAACCAACGCTTCTAACGACGCGTAACCCAGCAATGTTAGTTATCCCAAAAGCTATATAGATTTGTCTAAAAATAAATCGTAAAGCCAAGGCGGCAGCACTATTGCTTGCTCCAGCGAGCCGCAAGGACTTACGAATTCAAATGAAAAGGCTTATGAAGTCCCGGTTGCCTTCAACAGCTGTAGGATCAAGCGAACCAGAGCCAATCGCGGTTACGAATAACGCATCGAGTAAGCAAGGAGTATATTAATATACAACAATCGTCGACCGACGAGGTCAACGTGAGAGCGAACGAATAACAAGACGAAACGGTAACAGAGCGAAACGACAAGCGAGCACGCAGCGGGGTCGTACGTTCGAGTGCGCGGGGTACTTGTCGGTATCCATACTCGTTCAAACAAATGTTTAAGCACATACAAAAGTTGGAAACCAAAAGAGTACAAATGGCAATCGTAGCTCTAACATAGTTAGCAATAAACAAATAGGTCGCTGCACAGTACCTCGTTTACAAACAGCATGTCAACCAGTTCTGCAGCAAAGTGTCAGCACATCTGAAGGATTTTCCACGGTATACCGGTATCTATAGATGCCGCAGCGGATCCGATGTAGCAATGAATTTTCGATAGATTAAACTCGCTTCTCCTGGACCAGACCGTATATTCCTTCTAGTCTCTGCTCATGGGCTGAGCGGTTAGCTGTCCCTTCAGGCATGTTGTTTACATACTCTATTACGGCAGGAACTGTGCACAAAAGCTAGAAATAGGAAAATATTAGTATTTCGTCCAAAGGTGGGCACGCCCACGTAGCACTTGACTCCCACTATTAGAAGCTAAGTGTGGTCATCCTTCTGTTTATTCTGTGCCATTTTCCACGTGTCTGGATTATTAACGAGAATGCGGAATTTGGAAGACATCTATGTAAATGTTTATTTTGAGAACTGTTAGCGACGGATTAATTTTTTGAAATACTACTGCAAAGGATTATGAATATTGGGCTGTCACACAGACTCTCGAGTTCTACTACTGAAGCAAACGTCAAGAAAGCTAATAACGCACTAGATTTTCTGAAGCGTTTGTTTGGGAAACTTGAGCGATCATGCTTCAAACACCTATGCATCCTTATTTGTCCTTACCTCGAGAAAGAGGCCCTTGTTTGGTCTCCTCACTTACAAAAGGACAAACTAATTTTGGAAAATGTTCAGAGACGTGCGACGAAAGCAGTTCGTGGGTTGAGTGCAAAACCCTACATTGAGCGGCTTCATGAACCAAGATCTGTTCTCCCTGGACTACCGCAGACAGATAGGCGGCTTGATACTGATATTCGCGATTCTGAGAATCCCAAACTATCCATGCAAGTTTCTACCTACTCCTGCGGATACTAGCTCACTTAGGGACATTCCTTGAAACTAAAGAGTCAGTACAGCAGACTTGAGCTGAGGCACAGTTTCTTCTCGGTTCGGGTCTGCAAAGCCTGGAACTCTCTACCAGAACATATCGTGAGTGCCACGACAGTGGCGGCGTTCAAAATTCGTCCGGATCGCTACTCCATTACTAAATCCTTGTCCCAGCACAGTCTCTTGCGCATAGCCACAGGTGTATGCTTGTCTGCCAAATAGCTCATACTTAGTCATATATCTACCTACATCTAGACTGACGTGTATAGTAGTGGTAGCCATCCATTCATCCTGCATTTCAGCACTCCGGCACAATCAATAAGAGTCGCGATGAGTAACTATCCCTCATTGATTAGAGAAACGGAATCATTAAAAACTGTCGCTTCTTACTTCCGTCCAACCCCTACTGAACCCATTGAAGATTCAATGGCCGTCGCTCTCCGTCGTTCCGGAGGTTCCAAACTGAACCCAATGAACATAAGTTCATTGTTCATTGATGAGAGGCAGGAATCACCGGCTGTGTAGGCCTCTTCACTGAGCATCTCGTGTACTGAAGTAGTGATGTCTTATTTGATGTAACGTATCAGCTATAGTCTCTACACGCTGTATTGCGGTTGAATATTTTCCGGTCCACTGCTCGAAGTGAAGATTTCATCTCCCCAACCTGTTGCGGTGCTCGAAGACCAAACGAGCTACGTGTGCAAGAAACTAGACGATTTTTGTCAAGAACCGTCAAGTTCTGTGATCTAAACTGAACAGATGTGTCCACAAATGAGCATTGTGTTGTATTACCCATCACTGAGTTTCTGTTCACAGACGCTGCGGTTGACTTTAATACGCGTATGTTTTAAATTGCACTGATAGTTTTTTGGTTATTCTATGATGTTTATCGCTTTGGTTGAGTATGGAATCCTTGAAAGCTCTGCTGTCTACTTCAATCAGTAATCCATTGGCCCATTGATTTTATGTTCTTAGTGCCTAAAATGGTTAAACACGGGAACTCCTGTTCGTTTCTTAAGTTGTTTGGAGTACCTGATCACGGGATGCCAATGTGATGTGTACAGGAGTTCTTACAGAGACGTATAAATGTACAATCTAAGTTGAATCGGACTGCATTCCATCGGCAGTACCAACACCAACGCTATCTCTGCACAAGTGACGATTCTCTTTAAGTACTTGTCACCCGTCGTTTATTCTTGCCATAATCGATTTAGTGACCAAAGCGTATTCGTGTGCGTCTGTTATGACGAAGGAGTCTACCAGAATACCGAGAAAGCACACTTAAACTCAGATGAGCATGATAGAATGTTTTCAAATATCATTCTCCAAAGTAGTAACTGGCCCAGTCCGCCGTACTCCATCACCCGGATAATGAAGCAAGTCGACGGTAACCGCACTGAAAAATCTCAGCTCACTCCTATGGTGCTGAAAGAACCAGTAGCGATTAAGTTAGTTCTTTCGATTGCCTGGAACCCTAATGCTTTTGAATCCCCAGATGTTCCCTTAGTGAAACGCCAAAGGCAGTGGCAGTTGGGAAAGGAATCCCCTTCCATTGATCCCTTATTGAACATTATGGTCGCATTCATCCCTGATGCACCTAATGATGTCCTGAAACTGGACATAACCCAGTAGAAATGTTTTGCGTCTGCCTTAGAATTAGATAAAATCCTAGTTCAAAGCATCATCCACATCCCCAGACTCCTATCCTCCAATGGAAACACGCAAGCGTCACTTTTTAAGTCACAGCCACATCACAAGATATAGTAGTCCTTGCCTTGGAATGCTTTCGGCATCGAGCTCATTTTGTCCCCGAAGGAACACCCGTTCACGCAGTTCGGGTGAGACAGAAAGGCGCGACACTCAAGTCGGATTGCTTGGGTTTTGTAATTCCACTGGTAGATTGTCAGGTATCCAAAATAGTAATTTAGTCGCAAACAGCAAATAGGTTTTGGCAGAATTGGTGGTGGATTATGCCGCCGTCAAGGAAACGGAAAACCCCTGTCTCCCTGATCAGGTTCGTACTATCAATGTTAGACGAAAACCCGTGATGTAATGGATTCACTGGTTCGGTTATCCTCGCTAGAGTTAAGTACTGATCATGGGTAGCGATTTTGATGTCTACCAACTAGTTTAACACGATTGTAACCAATCGTGTTAAGCTGAATTAAGCGATCATTCACCCCTTATACATTTTGAAACCGCATGTTGTGGGTCTTCTTTATGCTGTATAAGTTGATTTTTTTGTATCTTCGATTGACTTAGATACTCCACTCTTAGTTTACCGTAGTCATGCTTATTGCAGTAGCTGAGACATTTTTACAAGTTTCGGCCTGACTTCTTGTGGCCATCTGTTATCAGTGCTAACCACCAGTGACTGCTTACCGTTCGAAGGAATTACGAACGAAGGGCGGCTTGACGAATGCCTAACTTCGACTTGCATGTACTGTAATTTTACAATATGGATGTAATCATTAACTTATATTCCGGAGTTATCTACTTTTTTGCAAGCGGTCGCTGATTGTATAGCCACAGCAGCTCTTGATCTATGCTACAGCTGTCTTTGAGCATTTTGCAGCATTTGTGTAGTGTTTTCCCCCTTTAAATAGTGTTTACTTTTTACTCAAACGTTGTGTTGATTGTGGAAGTTTAAGAATTTCGTTTGTACATAGGTGACTTCTGAACATCACTGATGTACTTAGCGTATTTTGCGTGATGGAACCAAAAGTTTGACTTTGGAAACGAAGTCGGATGTACAAAACAATAATCGCAAGTGTATTTCAAGTGTAACATTTGAACGTCATAAAATGTTCGGTTAATCTTCTCACTCCTACTGACTGGGTTCTTTGCTATCGCGGACCGGTTGTTGTTGGTTTGTAGGCGACCCTCCACTTCTCGGCAGAATGATGAACAGCCCTTCAGTTTTATTAGAAGCTAAGTAGACTTGTTGCAATAGGAGATTTCAGTACCCTGGAGTGGGTAAAAGAGTGAAGCACACTGCCAATGGCACGTTTGGTCGGACATTGTTAAGGCGCTTAAGTGAAAGAGCATTAATTTAACATGTTCATGAAGTCATTAGGCAAAAGGATGAACGGAATTCCATAGTTTATACCTTGTCGTAGCAAAAAACCCAAACTACACCTTGGACTTGACGGCTGAAACGCTTCAAGGCAAGAGTGACCATGGGGTTATACATATTCGTTCGGGTTATGCCTATGTCAAATCCATCGCCAAATGTCGTAGACTTTTTAGGGTAATGAGTATCTAGCAACCAGGGTCTGGTGCGAAACACTTGTGTTTGATAGACAGGCAAGGTACCAACGACATTAACAAAGCCTTGATCATAATTGGAAATGATCTTATGTAACATACTCTGATGTATGCGCCGTTACGATGGAGTCAACATAAGGAGTAGGGTGGAAAAAGCACAGGAACGCAAAAGGCTAACCTGGGCTGTGTGCAAACGGACAAGTGGGCACATCTTGTTTTGTCTCATCATCATCATCATCATAGACAGCAATACATCAGTGGTTCACACTGATGCTTGACTGCCACACAACCACGAAGAACAAAGAAAAAGAAAAAAAACTTATATAGGAAGAAAGAAGAAAACAGAGGAGGGGAGGGGAAGTGGACCTAACTACTAAAAATAGCTACGTCTATATATACAACATCAAGGCGCCTACACCTTGCAAACAAACAACCGAGCTGTAAGTGAAAGTAAGGCGTCATCAGCAAGACAGCTTCCTTACGGCTTTCACTGCCCCGCATCATTAAGTGCACTCACTTCACAGACAACGACAACATTCACGCCACTGAGCTCGATTAGCCGCCATCTCACCTAACGTCTCAAGCCACCGACTCTGTGAGTCGCGAGGGCCCCAGCCCGGGAGACGAACCCGACCTACAGTGACCAACCCCTTCGTGAACGATTTCATTTGTCTACGCCAGGTCATCATCTGTCCACCTCGCACCTTGCGCCAGTCGGCCGCAGCGTCCGCAAACAGTGCTCGGTGTGGCAAACGACTAGCTGGCATCCTTAGTACATGACCCAACCATCTAAGTCTGTGCAAATGTAGCGACTGAACAAAAGAACTCGTTTGACAATCAGTGCCAAACACCCGCTTCCTAACCTCCTCGTTGCTTACTCGCTGGTGCCACCCGATACGAGCGATTGAACGCAGACATCGGTGGTCAAATACCTGGAGACGGTTCACGTCCTCTACCCTGAGTGGCCAGGTTTCGCTGCCGTAAAGTAATACAGCCCTCACTGTTGTTTGATATACACGACCCTTAAGCTTTAGGGAAATACCTCTCTGTCGCCATAGGTGTCTTAGATTAGCGAACACCACCCTAGCCTTGGAAATACGCGCTTCTATTTCATTCCCTACACCTCCGACGCCACCGCTGATGCAGCTTCCCAGGTATACAGACGACTGAGGAAACGTACCCGAAATACAAAGGGAATGTAGAGCCAAGTTTGGGTCGAGATCTAGAGGAGAATCATAAAAACCTTAAGGTATTCTTTGGTCATTTCCAGGCTAAACAGCATTTTAGACACCGCGCACTATATCATTAAATCAGTGACACAAAACGGTTCTCAGTTTCCTATTGCTTTACACATGCCAGACCTTGGTGGTGTCGCAGCAAGGCTCTAGACTGTGACTACAGGAGAGCCTGTGATGGAGGAATTTAAAATATAAGGAGGGAGGTGGGTTGAATAGACTAACTGTTAATGAAGTGATAGGGCCGGGCAGTATCCGTCCAGGTGTACTGAGACCTCTGAGTGACGGTGTACAGAAATCTGTCACCCAGCTTTTTAGTCCCGCCCTCCCAGGAGGCCATCATTCCAGATGACTGGAGAAAGGCTGCGGTTGCACCCATTCCCAAGATGGAGGAGGTATGAAGTGAAAAGCTACCGACCAATGAGTCCGACATCAGTGATCCTGAGACTGTTGAAAAGAATCATCCGAGATAGGAAACATCTCACTGATAACGGCCTCTTTTCCGCAGACCAACATAAATGTGTGTGACTTAAATTCTGTCTCACCAGCCTGATTCGCCTTCCTGATGAAGTCACAAGAAGATGGGGCAAGGGCGACAACGTCGAGGTCTGCTGTTTGGATTTCAAGAGAACGTTCGATTCAGTAGACCATTATTTGCAATCATCGAGCTCGAGGCCTTTAGACTTTCAGAATGTTAGGATGGTTACGCATCTCCTGTGAAACCGGACTTTTCATGTAGAGGTAGCAAGCGCAAAAGATCCACCGAGGGCGGGGTGTTTAGTGATGTACACCAAGTATCAGGGCTGAAACCACTGCCCGTTTTGATGTTCATCAGTGATCTCGCCAAAAACCTGAGGTGTCTCTTTTACAAGTCTGCCGACGATGTGAAGTTTGTGGAAGTCTTGATAGTATGCGCGTACGTGAAAACCTGAATACTGTTCAGCGATGGTCAGATTAATTGCAGGTACCTTTAAATATAGACGAGTACAATCGGCTGCTTGTTGCAAATCACAGTTCAGTTCAGATTCCTTGGTAAGAATCTAGACGAGTTGGGGAAAGCAGGGATAGTTAGGGACTTAAGAGTACTCATTGCTTCGACACTTTAAAATCCAATATTGTATCTGTAAGCGGCAAAAAAAGAAAAAGCGATGTATATGTCGCGTAAAATGATCACTTCACAGAATGTGGAGGTGCTATCACCACTTCTGAAATGCTGTGCACAGATCTGGATCCAGATCGTGGTAAAGAACTCTACGGTAGTACCAACTCAAAGGTATTTCACGAGATTGCTAAAGGGAATGGGGATTAATCCATATGAAGAGGGGTTGAGAACACTTGATCTTTTTTCTTTCGCACGAATTCACCTCATAAAACTTTCAAAATGCTTGATGAGATCTCCGGAGTTGATACGGAATCGTTGTTTAAACCACACAACTTTGTACCTCCGTCGTCACGATCTTAAGTTGGAAAAGACAGGAGTTGTTACATCGACCAAAGTGAACTCTCGTTTGCGGGGGCAACGGACAATTGAAACATGTTTCCCCAGAATGTGTTATTCTCTTTTGAAAACCGTAGGAAGGTCGGTCATTCCTAAGGATCTACCATCCATAATTGTGGCACGTTTCTCTCCATATGGTTTTTACGTTAAGTATATATATATATATATATATATATATATATATATATATATATATATATATATATATATAGGGAGTAAAAGATGGGTTGAATGTATGTTTAGCACGTAAAAACCATAAGGAGCTGTAAATGCTCCACAATATGGAAAAATGAGTATTGTGTAAGATGAAGAAGGAAACAAATGTGGGGGGGGATAATGAGGTTACGACGATGCAACCAGAGACTCGCAACACAAGCGCCGTTGACTTTTGTTCTTCGCCATATCAGACAGCGTAGTCAACCAAAGGTGTTCAGTGTCCTTCGGTAGCCAGATAGCCGGGAGCGCCCTGCTGAAGCAAACTTCAAAGTATCTTCATACTCTGAAGTCAAGTCATGCGTTGACCATTAGGCTGCCGCTTCCAGCCTAACCACCACTCGCAAACAAGGCACTATGTGGCAGGCGGTGAGTTGGCATTCGTAAGGTGTGACCGAGTCATAGAAGCCTTTGAGACGAGTCCATTACGCTTAAGGGTCGAGACAGTTCATCCGTCCCGGAGACACTTTGGCGAACTTCGTCATTGCTGACACGATGCTCCCACCACACGCCGCTACTCATTTGGAAACAATTATGGTCAAAAACTGGTACTCCGTGAGCATCGACCAACCGGTTGGACTAGGTTTCGGAGCCGTACAATGACTGCTCTTATGGTGACATTATACACTCGGCCTTTCACAGAAAGACTGAGATCATGCCGACGCCACAGATGGCGTAAGTTGACAAACGCCATCCGAGCTTTGCTGTATGATTTGTGATCTCATCAGACATTCTATCAGAGATTATACAGCACCCGAAGTACAGTAACTTCGCGACTACCTCCAACGGCTCACCACCAGGCAGGCGCAGAGCCCTGCTAATGTTGTACTTAGTAAGCGCAAAGGCCGTATCAAACTAATGAACTAAATCCTCCAGTCTGTCTAAGATGGTCTTAGCTCCCTGTTAGCCCTCGCAGGTGAGGGTTATGTCTTCTGCATACTCTGTTGTCTCGAAATCAAGTGCCTGGGAACAAATCCACGTCATAATATTCGCAGTTTGTCAGGCACACTCTAGGATCTCGTCTACTGCAAAGTTGAGTAGGAAGTGGAAGCTGGACAACCTTGTCGCACCCCACTTGAGATGCTGAAGGTCGGTGATACGCTGCCAAAGCCTTAGCCCTGTCTGCGGCAGTTAAGCATCAGTGTGACACTGATGTATTGTTGTCTTTGATGATGAGGATGATGATAACCCTGCCCGAGGTTTAAGAGTAACTTACTTTCTGGATGTTCACATACTCCTCAGGTACATCTTTCTTCGGTAGACAGTCCTAAGAGTACAGCTGTGTCAACTGGAATTGAAAGCTTTTCTGATGCCCCATAGGACACTCGTTGACTTTCTTGTATGAATGGCGGAGTTCAAGCATCTGGTGAAGTATCATCATCATCATCATATCAGCCATGAGCCTGACCAAAAGGTACTGTGGCTCGGGCTGCCGCTCACCTCAACAGTGACGTGGAATATCCTAGAAGAAAACGTTACTAAGAAGGTTGAAAATTAATAGAAGTCTAAGCAAAAGAACTAGAAATGGACGATGTAATTCACTGATCCATAGTTTCTGAAGACAGAGTCGTCGGCCCCCTAACTAAAGTCAGACCTCCATCTACAAAATGGGCAGGAGGGAGTTCGTCTGGGCCGAGTGCTTCTGACGTTCCAAAAACATGCTCTTTAGAGAGATTTCTGTTTTCCGATGGCGGAGAAATGTCAACAGACCAATGCGCACAGGCGTAGCTGATGGCTTGGGTTGCTAGTTGGACTGCTGTTAGAACGTTCATCAGCGTGTCTAAAGCGTCGTTGCAAATCATACATAGACTCACCATTGGCTTCCCAGATTACCTTACTCACACCTGACTTCTTGCTACCAGCTGCTCGGATGAGATGGAAAAGCTTCCGAGAGTTTTCGGTACCATCGGCTTGTTCCATCTGGATAGCGCCTTTTGCCCGTCAGGCTCCACGATCCTCTCGTGGTTGCTTCCAGAGCTCAAAGCGAGTAGCCTTTTGGGTCGAGTTGTACTCACTGCTGGGTGGAATATTCTGGCGAGCATTGAGAAGTTACAGTAGTGACAGAGACCCGGCGGTTGACAGCTGAACGAGTAGTAGTACCACTACACAAGGCAATACCGCACTTATACATTGCACACCGTATATGTGCCTAGTGTGCTTTAATGTCGTCTGGCGGATGGGGACCTAGACTAGAGGTAGGCGCACACTGGTAAGCGTAAAGTACCTGTGTCCCTTCTGATTTAGATACGTTAATGTGTAGTTGACGGCGGAGTTGCCTCCCACCAAAGCGTAAAGCGACCTCAACACCTAAGCAGTACATAATCGGAATCCACGCACACT
The DNA here is from genome assembly GCA_014220965.1 of Paragonimus kellicotti. Taxonomy (NCBI): domain Eukaryota; kingdom Metazoa; phylum Platyhelminthes; class Trematoda; order Plagiorchiida; family Troglotrematidae; genus Paragonimus; species Paragonimus kellicotti. The sequence goes on along the minus strand of LOND01001535.1, from coordinate 56,534 downwards.
TCAGATTGACTTGTACTCTTGGAAACAGTCTTGCTACCGGTAGCTGACTACCATGTGGTCAGTCTGTGTCCACAATTGACTCGGCAATGGAGTTCGCCAGGTGTCGCAATGGCGCACAGAACGTCGAAAATGAATACTTGACAGAAACAGACGGTTATCAGCACGGAGCCGCTGCGAACGTTCACCGTTGTCTGTTCTACGAGTACTATAGGAGTGCGGGCCACCTAATTCACGCTCATCAGCACTTAGTCTGTCTACTAGAGCGTTCAGGTCTCCAGACGGTACTACGATGTTCTAGACGATCACAAGTCGTACCCGCATGATGAAGCGGCTGATAGAGATAAAAGATGTGGCACTGAGCTAGAATCCTGAAGCCGTGTTTCAGCAAGACAACAGATGTCGATGGTGAGGGTCTTCAGAGTACTCGCAAGAGCTGCATAGTGATCTCTTTGCACAAGTGTTTGAGAACTAAAGTTGGCAAGCTTAAATGGTGTTCGGTGGGCAGAGGGACGAGTAGCGGCTT
>LOND01001535.1:7949-22943 GCA_014220965.1 Paragonimus kellicotti | reverse complement strand
ATCATCATCATCATCATCATCATCATCATCATCATCATCATCATCATCATCATCATCATCATAATACCAGCCGTAAGCCTGACCAAAATGTACTGTGGCTCGGACTGCCGCTCACCTCAACAGTAACGTGGAATATCCTAGAAGACAACTTTACTAAGAAGGTTGAAAATTAATGGAATTCTAAGCAAAATAACTAGAAATGGTGTGGATGCAGGTACGCCATTGATTGCGGCACGCCGCCATCTCGGATAGCGCCTCCAACCAGCGGTTTGAGTGATCACGAGGACCCATCCAGGCAGGCGACACCTACCCACTTTACTCAGTGGAGCAGTCAGGGTTCTCATATTTCGTGACCACGTTGTCGCTTGACCACCACGTGGTTTCACCCAACTGTTGGTGGTCTCAGTATATAATGCCCGGTACGGTAAACGCTCAGCTGGCATGCGGAGTACGTGACCCACCTAACCATGCGGCTGTGTACTGGTGAGTAGTGACCGATCGATTCGCGCATTCGAGCCAGTTCCGGAATACGCGCCGGCGAACTGTCGCATTGCTCACGCGATCAGTCCACTTAATGTGGGCAATTTGGCGGAGACAACGATGGTCAAATACAGCAAGCTTGTTGATATCTTCCTTGCGAACAGGCCACGTCTCCGAACCATAGAGCAAAACAGAACGTACACAAGCATTATATACTCTTCCTTTCAGCGACAATCGAACGTCTTTCCGACGCCACACATGACGCAGGTTGGCAAAGGCAACTCGTGTCTTTGCTATCCTCGCTGATATCTCGTCAGCAATATTACAAGCTGACCAGCTAGTGCTACCCAAGTACGTGAAACTATTCACAATCTCAAGCGGATTATCTACATAAAGAAGTTGGAGTGGAGATGATACATCAGTGGTGAAAGATGCTACGAATAATAAAAATGCTGTCAAGTATCAGATTTGCTTATCATCGAAGTTCGATCTTTTTTCGCATCTGTGTTTGAACTGAGGAGGTGTTCGTCTTGTGTTCTATTAGGGATAGGGCAACTGCTTATATTATAACTGACTAGGATCCTTGTCCTCCAGTTTCAAATTGCCACTATTCCTCACTGCTTAATTAGAATTCATCATATTTTGCTGTTTCGGACTCGAGTCCCCGACCCAATGAATTTTACTAATCTCTTTTTTAAATCAGTCTGGTCATTTCTAACTTTTAACGTAACGACGAACGTTGTTGTGATATATAGCACCATAATCTACTTTTCCTTGACTTTTCATCTTCACCGGAATTCGTCTTTAAATTGCCAATTCGTGAGCAATTGTGTAGTTGTACTCCGCATGTGTTCACCTATGTTTCAGTTCACTTTTTGTTACAGATAAAGCCCAGGTGGTTGTCTTCTAACTGTCCGCCTAGGTTTGCCGTTAAGACAAAACACGAGTTTGCGCTCCACAATCATCCGCCGTCTTCTGTGCGTAAGGTTAGCATACCCAAGCCTAACTAGTGTTTGGAGCTGATGTTTGCCAGTTCACGTTTCACTCCCTCATGTTACATGGTGCAGACCATTTCTGTCGTACGTTCCAGGTGCGCTCTCTAGCATTCCTCTTTAGTTTGTAGACCTTGTAATGAGTATCATGATCTAGTGTCTCTGTAAGGGTTTTCATTTTTGGACTGCTATTTTTTCCCCATTTACCTTGCGGTATCCCAGACGGATTACACACCCTTCACAATCCGACATTCTCCCCAATCCGGTTACGGTGACTTCGGTTCACAGGCTCGGATTCCTCTGTTGTTAGATTCAGAGCCTAACGGCAACGATCATTTGCACTACGGCGGTGACGAATTTGATGATGATGATGATCTCATCGACTGGGGTGATGATGTCCCTCGCTTCAAAGATCAAGTGGGCTTAATCACTCCCTTAAGGGCGGGTTCCAGTGACTGGCGTCCGATTAGCTCTTCCAGTTGGCGAGCCGCTTTGATCTTACGACCTCAACTATTCGTTCAGTTAAAAATCCGTTTTCTGCGTGTATCTGCTGAAGACACGACTGCGACGCGCGTTGCTAGCCTGCTCGCTTTTTGGCCGGAGCCACCCTGTCCGGTGTGCACTTTTGTATTCAACAGTGTCAGAGGACCTCGGTTTGCTGCTCTATTTCTCAGTTTGACAAACGTCGTCAATTTCGGAAATTATGCGAGCTCATTGACCACCGTGATAATCTCTCTCGAGGTCAGTTTATCCCACTGGCTATCACCATCTATGCGTTCTCGGTACTGTACGATGTTTGCAAAACGCAGTACAAAATGATGCCTCGAAATTCGTAAATCACTATCCTGTTAGGTTTTTGCATTACTGTTCGAAATAATTCCTTGATAGTGGGGCTTATACCCAGTCAATCGGTTACGGGCTTGATTCCCGATCTCATTTTTTATTGGCAATATTCACCCTCTACCACGTGACTCAATTTGCCGTATGGTAACAACCGCTTTGTGCTTCATCATTCTTTGATTCGCTTATTTCAACGATGTATTGTTGTTCTATATGATCACAGTTCGTGACAGTTCAATGATTTTCACAATTGCCATCAATTATACGTTCGTGGGTTCAAGGTTTGCTTATCACCTGGCTGTCATTTCTCAATATTTAACCCTCACTTTATATTACAGCAAGCGCATTGTCGTGAAAACTCGCCTGCATGCAGTACAGACACGATTGTGTAGACTGCTATTCATTAATTCTAATCCAATATCAGCTGACATTTGCTTCTGTGCTTCACGTTGCACTAGTCCCCGCGATTCATTTTATTTGAAAAATGATTGAATTAACATGAGTTCAATTCGCACAGCTGTCTTCACCTACAACATGAGTATTGTTAGGTAACCAGATAAGACGTTGTCCTTGATTTTGTGGAAGTAAGAGTGTTGTCCATCATTCACTTGGGTCGACTTGTCAATTGTGAATGAGGAACGCAAGTGTTGTTACAAAGTTAGGCTTGCTTTGGCCCTACGTATGTTGTTAGGTCCAGGCTGGACGTAATTGTCACCTGTTTCACTTACCCAGTTTGTGTCATCTCACTTGCAGCTTGCAATTTTGCCAATAAGACGTCAATGACGGCAGCAGTGGTACACGCTACTATCATCAATCTTCATTGGGTTTGGACAGGGATTTTGTCATTTAAGCCCCGTCCTTCTTTTACCTCTAAACTAGGGTTGTTTTCTTATGGTTGTAAGACAGACAATCATCCGTATTAATATCGGTTGTGTTGATAAACGTCCGATCAAGCAGACTGGCTCATGTGATCGTCTTTGCTTCGGGGTCTGGCAGCTTTGCTCTTTCTGCTTTTGCGATTTTCAATCGCCGTTGTCTTTATTAGTCAACCTGTTTCAAATGGACAATCGATATGTGTTTGAGGAAGTTCCAACTGCATAGCAAACGATCACGTACTAGCAGCTTGGTCCGTGCGTGTTAGGCAAGGTTCTCCACATACCGACGATGTATCTGACAAATTGGGCATTGTTCAGTGCCGTATCCGGCGATTTAAGATGTGAAAGAAGTCAGCTGTTGCACTGACCATAGATTATGAAAATATTGGCCGCTTTTTTGAGTAAACTCTGGTAGTGTCCTATACCAGGTTGGCAATCGTGCGACCATTCATCCTGTTGGATGAACTACCGTGTGCAACGGCCTACAGTTCATCGACATCCTCCTATTTTTGTTAGTCACTGCTTTCCAGGTTTTGAACGCTGCTGAATGTAGCTGGAAAGAACCGTTTGTCAAATATCTGCACTTCTAGTTGCTCATCACAGCTCTACTTTTTTCAGGTTTCTTCCCATAAAGACGTTTACTGGGTATGAGTTTGCATGGGAAACAGCTGCGTTTCAATTTGTACGTTTGTTACCTGACACGGCTGTTTGATCTTTCCGGTACATCGATTTGACCCTGCTGTGATTTTTTCAAACCTCCTCTTCATTCCTGTAGGCACCATCCACCGATCAGTCAATGTGTTATCCAGAAGAGACCAAATCTGATTCCGCCGATGAATGGAAGGCTTTAAATGATATTTTTCGAGACTTGCCCGCCTCATGTCCATCGCTGTCCTTGTTAGCACTTGGTGGAACTACTACTTACTTGTCGATCCCCACGTTGTTCGTGATCTGTCGACATTATGGACGTCGGCTAAGTCTTCCGTATGCATCAAACACTCGCCGCATCCGATTAGTTGTTGGGGAACAATGCTGTCGTTTTGATGATTCTTCACCGAATAACGTTCCAGCCACCGTACTTGCCTGGTATTCTACAGTTACTAGCGCCGGAAAGGACGTAGGCAAACGGAAACTGGCTGCTGAGCGTTGTATCGCACATGCTCTTATGCAACCGCGATGGTGTTTTCTCACTTCAGCACAGTTTCAAAGCGAACTGGCGGATTATTTGAACTAGCTCATAATTATTTTCGTTTATCTTATCAGATTTTGCCTTCCATGCGACCTTTGTCTATTGGGATCGCCTGTTCTTACCCGTGTGCCTTATTCAATTACTTAATTCAGTCTTTCGATGTTCTGTCTATTCTGCTTCTTTCTGCGATTTTTGAGCTCAAAGTGCATTTACCCTCCCTCCCAAATATGTTTTTTTTTCAGATAATCTTTTTGTTTTAGAAAAAATTGTTTCCGTCTTTCATCGTCCTGTTGTCTCGAATTATCTGCACTTATCGGCCCAGATATCGCGTTGTTATTTTCGTTTAACCTGCTCCTCAATTTTAGGGCTCGCCAATCTAGTCTGCTTTCATCCTGTTTTTTCTATGTTTGGTTAGACAGTTTTATAAACTCATTGGAAACTAATTACACACACCGTCATCTTTTTATATTGACGCTGTCAGAATGCCTTCCCTGTTAGTTTGGCCGTTTTGGCAATGCAACTTTTAACCCTGATGTATTCACGTCAAACTCGCTACTGAAAATTTAAGCCATGAAGTTTACGATTTGAGCTGACTGACAGTGAAACGTGGTAGTGATCACCACATTCTCATGCACACTAACTCTGATTGGGCAAGGTTGCGGTAAAACCTTCACCGATGTGAAAATGACCGTCAGCCGCATGTTTTTTTAAATTCTACTAGCCCTATTCGAAATGCTAACCTACTGATCGTTAGTCTGAACATGCTGAGAATTTCAATCCACTGGATGATTCTAATTGTTGGGTTACCGATTAGAACCTATCAGATTTGTACTATCTGCTTGTGACTATGCGTTTGGAATTGCTGAGTTAGTCACACCTGATTTGAGATTAATAAACTGAAAAGTAAACTTGCTTGTCTAGCACAGTGGTCAGCAACCAACACGATAATAATGTATTTGTACATCACTGGAAATTGTATCAGTACATCATGTAGGTGACGTGTTACATTGCTCATGGCGACACGCTAACTTGATTATTAACAGTGAGGTAAGTTTATTCCCGGTTGATAGTGGTGAAGTTTGCTCGGGGCTGTTGGTGGCGATCTCGTTACAGTAGTGCACTCGGAGGACTTGGACTTACATTGTTTCATTATCCGAGCCAGCCCGTGATATTTTTCTGGTCAGCCGCCTGAGGATGACTTTAAGTTGGTACTTATTCTTCTTCTCAGGGCTGTATGGCAGTCAGACATTAGCGTCAACCACTGATGTCATTGTCACCAATACTTATACGATTTCCCCGCTACACTTACTGGTACACATTGCTACACTTTTCGACTTTTCTAGTTCGGTAGCTGACGATTATTATTTGAATGATACCTATAGAACTAAATCGGTTAACCGGTTGAATAACTGTGCGCTGGACACTTATCAAGTCACTGGCATATGCATTGTTCACAACCTTTTCTACATTGGAAATGGAGGAAATCTGGTGGGTACTGTTTCACGCAAAGAATAAACGATGCACAAGTCTCTTACAGAATGTAGTAAGCAGATCGTGCAAATTACCTATCTTTTAACACATGCAGAAATGAACGTTTTTTCTCCAGTGCAGCTGGAAGTTGACCGGTGACGGTTGTCGTTGATAAGGCTTTGAAGTGGGATGATGCATTGAGTATCCTTAGGTTCTCTAAACATTTTAAGTGTAGTTTTAGGTGATGGATGTAGATACACATCCTTTGCTGGAGCTACTGTTTGCTGGTAGCTTGTGAACGTGTAATCCCATGTACCTTGATTCCGTAAAATCCTGCTCCCCTTCAGACTGTTTAGCTGGTTTAGTGGCCTGAGCAATTTGTTGGCGCATTTACTATTGGAAACTATCATTAATAATATACCCACAACAATTTTCCTCAGAACACTTCTTCGGAACTTCCCTCATCTCTAGTGTGACTAACACTTGTTCGATACCGAAGATTTGTGTGTACGCGCTTATAATAGGGTATGTTACACGCTAAAGCCTGTTGCCAGCCTTTCCATTTTTATCATCCTTAGCTGTTACACTTCCTTTTCTCACAGGCTGAAGCCGATAAGCCATTTCCAGTTGATCAGCAAGTGTCACCCACCGTCTCAGATATGGTTGCAAGTAGTTGACCTAACCTGTCATTAATGATTTCGGGTTTTATTTCTATTGTTCATATCGGACTACAAGGTATATAAACACTAACTGTCGGTTGAAAGTCATGTAGACATAGACATGCGGTCACCGATTTTCAATTCCGCTTGGAGATTCGGTACAAATTTCGATGATCTATCCACTGCGGGTCATGCAATTTATACGTACCACAAATAACGCGGTATATTACTATCGGTTTAATGGTTAAGATTGTTTTCAAAGGGAAGTGTACAGTAGCAACGGCCCCGATGCGTAAAGTGTGAAAACTCGCAGGAGTTTCACTGACGCAGTTTGACTAACCCTTCTGCCTTAAGGTTTGGTCAATCGTGTGCTGTCCGCGTGACTAGGTTTAAAGGGCATAGGCAATCGATCGATCTGAACTTGAACTAACAAGACGACAAGAGGATACACGGCGTCTGCCACAAATAAGTAAACCGACATGGTTGTAACTCGCAGGGTTTCCGAGCGTTACAATGATCCCCAAGAAATTCGCAACTATATACAAAAATTGGGTACCGTGGACAAATCGTTAATTATGCCTGATATAAACTGTCTGCCTGCAGCTATCCCGAAGGACATCGTGACATGTCGACAACGGCAGCGCGTTGCAACTAACATGACTGAGAAGGTTCTGGATCCAACACCCACAACTCCCACCAGAGATGATCCATCGGCACGAGCTCATTCTCCATTCCGACGGATGTCAGCGAGAAAGTTTGTAGTCTACTTGACAGCTGCTGGTTTGCAAGAACGTCACCAACGGTTGGATCCGAATGCTTTTGAAAGGCAACGCCTTATGAAACAAAACACAACGCGACGCCGGTCCCTCGATCCATCACAACTAAAAAACAGCGACATAGTGAGTAGAAGACGTCTTCTGTCGCAACCGTTGTCACTTATAACGTTCCAACCATTCCTAGCACCATTTGTACCAGATTTGTTACGTTGGCTAGTTAACGGGGTCGAATCTTATTGCTACGAGCATTCTTGGAGCGCAGTGTACTCACCTTTGAATGAGTACTACAATGAAGCCGTATTGGCATTTCGTCAACTGATTGACATAAGCTACGACCCACGAGCGACTAAAAAGCTCATTGGTCATCTTCAGCATCCTGTCCAAATTCTGGTAATACGTCTATTTTTGAACGAGTTGGGCATGAAGCCTTTACATTTCAACCGATCTTTGATGTATAAACTGTCTCAATCTCCGCTGTTCGATTTCTTTCTGAGGCCACATCCTGGTTTAAGAAAAGTTGTTCAGAATGCTGCCCTTCAGTCCTCCTGTGGTCATGTGGATACTTTGGCGTTCTTGATGGTTCACTTGTTGCACGTTTTGGAGTATGCAGATAATCCTTTAAGTGCCAAACTGAAATTGGCGTCCATTTACGGACATTTGTTGATCACTTTCGCGGAGAAACCGGAGCTACGTGGTTCTGGTTTCAGTGAGTGTCGAACGATAGAGTCTGCCATTTTAGAAGTCTTGCTAGAAACGTGTGACTATCACTTCTGGAATCAATTGACGGTGTTAAAAATTCGGGTAGCATTCGATCAAGAAAGCCAGATGGACAAACATCGGATTCTAAGTGAACGACAAAAGCGTCACGAGAGTAGTCTGTTGTTCAGCGCACAGTCAATGGTAGGACCTCGTGTCTCTGAACCGGAGTTTGGTTCAACCGAAAACGATCCGTTCAAATCACTTCTCCAAATTTTCGAAACCTCCAAGGGATCCTCCAGTAAATCGGACAATCTAGATACGCCGAAAGAAATACAGAGCATTGAATCAAATCCGCACACTGAGAATAGTTCAGAGTAAGTAGCTGTTCGGGTTAAGTTACGGATTACCAGTGTTGGAAAAGTTATTCAGAAAGTAATTTTTGAAACTTAGGCCAGTAACGCTTTGTTTCACGACTTATATCATGTTTTCATTGCACTTTACGACAAACCTTTGAGTTGATAATTTTAGATCCATACCATAAAATACAGTTGCAATAAATAAGCTCAGATGAAACTAAACGCTGTCGAAAAAATAAAGACCATATCTTCCCTTCAGGCGGGTGATGTGAGTTCACTGGTTGTGGGCCATCTTCAGACAATTATCTTGCGAATATGAATCAAACATCACTCAAGCTGATCGCGACCTTTGCATTCAGATAGGCCGTATAGCCGACTTCTGTTGAAGTGAAGCACTGGACTGGAGTCTTGCTCTTGTCGACGTTCGTCAGTAGTGTTTATCTATGTCAGGATCGGGAGTTGAACTCTAGCCATGTTCTCACGAGGTGACCTTATTGACTGTTGTGCTACTGACGCCATCTTGGGTACAGCCGAATAGTCGTTTACAAACGCTCAGGTACATTTGTTTTCCGGTACTACTGAGCGTTTGTACGTAACAGTTTGATTGTGTATAGTGCGAGGCTAATAACGCGGCCGTCAAGACGATTACTTCATAAAAGCCTGAGTTCAACTCTGGACCCAGCAAAACTCGAATCTACAGCTTCTTTTCAGGAGAAGATGGTTTAAAGGTGTATGGGAATGCGGAAGCTGGGATGTCTTACTCCAATCAACCGAAATCATCCACCGATTATCAGTTACGAGGCAAGCTTTTAGCTATCCTTAATCAGTAGTCTTTTGGAGAAATGTTCGTGTGCCAATATTTTCAGTCAGACTGTCAGAGTCACCGTCCGTCAACCCATTCGTCATCAACTAGTCAGTGTGAGTGCGAAGTCCCCCACTTTCATACTTGCAGCCGTCAGCTGCAGATTAGGTCTATTGAGCACATGTCAAACTGGGACAAGCACCAGGTTGTGTGGTCAGTCAATGAAATGGCATTCGCTGCCATCACCCAAGTCCACAGGCAGCCTACGTAAGCCATCACACATGTCTACTGCATTCTGGGTTAGTTGGATGATTACCAGTATAGCCCTGACACCCCGGAGAGATTGCTCTCGGACAGAACAGACCTCGCCTGTATAATCAAAGGCAAGGTTGTTTACGTTACAGTCGGATCTCTTAGCGTAATAGCCCAAAAGTAGACAGTCTTCATTAACCTACAAATACTTTCTTTCAGATGAGTGTGCATGTCAGATTGACAAAGTTAGGGCGACCACTCTATCAGTAGCGATAAATTGTTCAATAAGTAATTTATGTGGCAGTTCGTTGGCGTAAATCATCTGGTCAGGATTTCCTCTGCTTTTTATGCGAAATTCTTCTCGAACGGAATTAAGAAATTACCTTTGACGGGCTTGGATCCGTGGGTAGGTTTCGAATGTTGTACTCGCCAAAATTCACACTCCATACCACTGGAAGTACATTCAACTGCAAACGTGCAGTTCTTTTGAGCGGGCAACAATCAGTTATCGTACACCACCATAAAACAGTATCAATGACGAATAGAATCGGCAATCCAGTCTAAGACAGCAGATCTTCACTGGATATGATCGACTCAGTGAATGTAAAATTAATATTATATATATATATATATATATATAAAGTATTTAAAAGGGCACACACTGAGTAGTGAACGATTTATTGTGACGTTTCAAATCCACACTAGGATCCGTTATCAAACAAATATATATATATATATATATATATATATATATCGATTCGCAGGAATGCAAACGGACTGTAATGCAAATCCAGGGATACTACGATCAAAATCGCCGGCTTAAACTTGTTCAGCAAGAGGAGGTCGGCCTTTAACTGACTTGCGTTCAGGTTTTTACCCAATATACTCGATTCAGATGTTGTGCAGTGTTTGAAACATGAGTCCGTTCTATTTTTCTGTCTAACCCCAACAACCTGATCCAGAGCCCATAAGTAATGAAATGACTCTCCATCCACTGTTAGCCGTTTTCTAAGATACAGTTATCCAATAAAGACGCAGATCTTTGTTCTCGTTTCACACGATCTGAAGAAGTCAATACATCAGAAGCCAGGCAAACTTTTTTTTAAAAAATTTCCATTTATGCTTTTCAACTTATTAAATCTACAGTCGGTTCAATTTTGACTCATCAACTGCACAGAGGCAGAACAATTTTCAAATGTCGAATGACAAATTGCACAGTAAGCCTCATGTCGATGTTTGTATCCTATAATGGATCATAATCGGCTAGGCACTTTAGGAATTTCGCTTATGTCACTTTGTCCATATGAAATGAGTTTTACTTCGTAATTGATGAGTACTGGTGTAAGTTTGGCAGAGACCTGGGTTAGCGTTTGGACTGAAAAGTAACTTTGTCAACTTGGACGGTTGCATAGGTGTTGTTTGAGGTATGGATGAAGTGATCAGTTAGCGCAGTTCAAAGGATGAAGTGACGTTTCTCAACTCGTACCGCAAGTGGTGACAAAATGTTCACAAAAGGATGGACTCACGTTGCCTTGCTATGGGGGTAACGAAACCTATCCTATCCGAGTGGATTATATCTGTTGATTATACTTTGTTAACAATCGCTGTTTTCGCACGATTCCGTGAGTGTGTAGTGGGACAACCATGTGATCAGCGAGACTGTCAGTCAGTGGATCCTCAAGGATATCAACATAATCATTATAGTATTTCCTCATTTATTTCAGACGCATGCTACGGAGGCTGTCTCGTTGCTTTACTCACTGAACTATATTTTCTGAACTCGAGGTACACTAAAAAGCGCGGTGGCTGGAAGTCGATTCGGTACCGGGGCATGAAACAGCAGGCCTTGATGCTTTGCCTATTTTTGTCTAATTGGGAATCAAAATACCTTGCACATCTATTGTTAAAGACATTGTACGATGCAACAGAGTCAAGGTTGAGAGGTTATTGTATCTGGAGTGTATAACTATTTTCCACCGCTTGTTTTATCTCGTATAGTAACGTGTCTGTTCATACGCATGGTCTTATACAATAAGTATATCTATACGTACATATTCTCACATCGAAGGGTCATCGGTAAGTCGTTTTATTCATTATTAACTGTTTCAACTCCTCCGGTAGAGTTGGCAAAGGTCACTTCAAGCTCAGTCCATTTTTCACAAACTGGTCTGAATTTAGGAATGAGCACTTGTATTTTGTATTTTTAAAAATTAAATTTATCGCATACTAACGAAATATGTTCCCATAGAGATAGAGCTTACGTAACTGAAGATCTGTCGTTTTACATCATTCGCCTTAGATACAGCGTCTTACCAAAACCGATCCCGGCATTACCTGCTCTGAGCTTCATTTCGGAACCAGTGCCTCATTTACTGCAACTCGCCGAAGTGGGTTTAAATACGGCGAAGAATTCTGGAAGATGGGCGTTTCAACGAAATTTCCCTTCAATTACAAAGCTTCGTTCGCCTTCAAAAGTTCGGTCGAATATTTGTCGGTCAACGGCAGAACTGGTTCGATGTATTTCAGCTTGGCGCAACAACCGTTTGGTCTGCCACAATAAAACCTACAAACGTGTTGGGCATGTCCCCCATGGAGATTCGGAAATTTGGGCACGCATCAAGTGACTGAATGAAGTAACGGACTGACTAATTATCCTTCAGAACAAAACACAAACGTCGGCGATATCATAGCGAGCCGTTAATCGGAACTCCGTCACACGTACCACACATGGTATGTAAAACTTTCAGGTGTAAATAATCATATTCAAGCAAGTTCTATGGGAACACTCATAGATTGAGTGCGTGCAACTGTGTGCATTCTACCAATGCTCATTGCACCACACTGAAAGCAAAGCATATGAAGTCTTTGCCTAATATTAATGGTTTGAGTTGCTAATAAAACAGCTCCTTTTTGATGTCTATTTCATCATCATCATAGACAGCAATACATGTCTATTTCAAAATATGTTGGATGTCTGGAAACGTAACACAGCAAATGCAAACACTAGTGGCAAGAGATCATGTAGGTGGGAAACCGAATACAAGCTAGCTACATTGTGACTCCCGAAGGAATCTTGCTGCATGTTGCTAACTATAACATGGGTATGCTTCGAAGTATACACTACGTGACCTTCATATCGAATGCTTTGCAATTTGCAGCTAAAACCTTAGGCAGTCCTATACTTCCTGGTTGTTCATGTGTACATATCTGACTTTAACACGTTACATATGGCTGGCATCAGCGCCGCAACAAAGTCAAAGGGAGAAACATCATGTTACGGGAACGATTCCAAGGAGTGGAATCGATTGAGGGGTGAATGCGTAGAGCTGAAATTAACGTAGATGGCTCAGTGCCTCACAGTAAGAGCGCAGTTACCCAAACGTTTATGCCATGTCCGGCAGAGTAGTCAACCAGAGGTGCCCGTCGCCATTTGGGATTCTGAACAGAGGCAGAGAACGCCCTACCGAGGCAATCTGTAACGACATAGCACGCATACTCCACAGACTGGCCATCAGACTATCAATCCCACCCCGATCCGGCAAACGTGAAATGAATGAGACGCGGCAACCGATAAGATGACATACGTAAGAAGCATCCGAGATGAAACACCTGCGCAAGTAGATTTAAGTTTAACAGTCCGCCTGGAAGGTTCCTTCTGAAAGCTGGCAAACGAATCTCGTTAATGCTGATGCTGTACGTCATTCAAAGGCAGCCGATGCTTTGAAGATACTGTTAGTTGACGGCGGACAATAGGTAAACGTCCTACACAGTGGTTGGCAGTCTTGTAAAGATGAGCGACGTATACTATGTCAAAGTAACTAAATATTCGGTGATTGAAAGAAAGACTGAGACCGTAGCATATATCGACAAAAATCATACTGAGGTTTACTGTATAGGTGATGATATTGCGTTGTTAGAAAGAACAACTCCAAAAAGAAACGGTCAATTCGAAGAAGACATTTTGGGAGATACGATAACGTATCAAGCAAGTGCACAATTGAGGAGGGAAGAAAACCCAAAAACATCCACGGTCCACTTTGTTTCGGATAGTTGTATGTTCACTATGTCTGAAAGGAAGCACTAGGGATGTTCTATAGGATTACTGTTGGCTAGTGCAATTAAGCACTGCAAGGCGGAGCACAGAATACAGCATGTGTGTAGAAGAATCACTTGCAGAAATCGAACTCTCATGATATGCGAATCGCCTAATAAGTTCACCCTCCCAAATTTTGTCAATAGGCGCACGAAAGTACACTAACTTCGATACTTCGCGAAAGTCCTGCAGTAGAGAAAACGATGTGCTTTAGAGGAGACACCGAACTTCTTTATCTAATTCACCAAGCGACTGTAAATAAGGACTACCTGGCTGAGAGTCAATTAATCGGCGACTGACCGGAGAGAAAAAAAATACACAGAAACTGAAATGAGACGGAAAAATGAAGAGGTATTCGAGGAAGTTCCACTTCTCCGTCTCAGCTTCATGCAAAATGCATTACTCACCCTGGCCAGCTACACCTCATCCAAATGACTTATGAACCCACGCCGACAGTCAGCTCCCAATAGAAACAACCTTCGTCTCACGGTTTTTCAAGTGGGAAGTTCACGACCATCCACACAGAGCTGGTTTGGAACACCCTCTGGCATGGGAGCGTCTGGGAGAGTGACATGTTTGCATTCGTGCAGTTGCTGACGCTCTACGGTATCTCGTCTTTATTTTGTACATTCGTTTCTAATTATTAATCAGTCGTGTTGTGGATTGCTGTCCGGACAAATGGCAGCCTCGACATGCCTCAACTCTGAATGTGTGCATGTGTTCAGTAGATCGCTGTACCGTCATTGGTCATCAGTAAAATGCATCACGCAAACGCCTCAGCAGGCACTTGATGCGCTATGGTATGGCAGTTGTAAAGAAGATTTGAGCTTGCTAGATCGATGTGTGAAGAGCACCCAGGAACAATCTATAATGTGTAGCATGTTTGACAAAAACGCGGAAACCGTCCGTATTGAGTTAATGCACATGGTGCGAACAGGACTGGGCCTACAATCTTGTGAGTGTTTATCTACGGCACTGAATGCGCGCACGTAAGCACACGTATACAGAATGTTGTCGGACATGTGGGAAGGAGTCAGTGGTTGTACCCACTTGTGTTACGGAGCTTTCCGGTTTGCTTCATCCGGTGACTGTTTGTCTTTGTTGACTACCTGGCTGACAGCCGTTTCGATTATGGTTGACCCCGAGCGTCCGAATGGTCACTTTGACTTCAGTTTTGGTTCACTAGTTGCTGTTCACGACAGCCATGTCGTAGATATGTATCCATTATACATTATACACACAATTAGCTTATTTGTCACAAAAGGTGGCAACGCCTTATCTGCGCACAGCAGATGAGCTTCAAGTGGTACAATCATCCCACGGTATATTAATTTAAAACAGTTTCTTGGTCGTGATTGCATTAAAAGATGAGTCGATTGAATGATATGATTTACACTCAGCATTGCATTCATTAATCTCTTGCAATTGTTTATGCGGGGGTAAAATGGCAACCGAAGGACACTTAACTGTGTGGTGTGTAAAGGTTGTATTAAATAATCGGCAACTTGCAT
>LOND01001534.1:66063-78293 GCA_014220965.1 Paragonimus kellicotti | reverse complement strand
TGCCGCTGTCCGGAAGACCTACAATAAACAGACTTGCGTACATAGATAAGTAATTTAGTCCTGACCAGTCTATGGTCTGCGCTACATTCAGCGTCGCGCATCACTCGCGCGATACGCACTTCACTAATGTCGCGCTGCCGCACAATCACGTAGTCAAGCAAATGTTGATGACCACTTCGTGGATGGGTCCACGTCGTGATGTCGCTCGCATCCAGCTGGAATCGGGTGTTCGTGATAGCCAGCTCGTGAGTAGCACACAGGTGGAGCAGACGATCACCGTTCTCATTGACTGAACCAATGCCGTAGGGTCCGAGGACTCCCGGCCAAGCTACTGAGTCGCGCCCGACTCGAGCGTTCAAGTCACCCAGAACAAACAGTCGGTCACTCACTGGTGTCGACCGGATTGTGACGGACAGCTGATCATAGAACTGGTCCTTTGTATCATCAGTGTAACGATCCACGTCTGATCGTTGAGTTACGCGTAGCCCAAAACGGATCCCCAAAATGAAAACAAGATTGGACCCAACAATTTCTACGGTACTATTGAAGAAATGCATCAGTAATTACAAAAAGCAAACCTCAATCGTTCGCGACGATAGTCTCGTCCAGCAAAATCAACAGTTTCTCAACAGAACCAGCAAGGTCAAAGGTCAGCCGTCACGCCAGTAAGCCAGGACAAGAATGCGCCAAGAACAGTTAATGACAGAATAGTTCAATAAAACAAAACGGGGTGGGTGAGGTAGTGGGAACAAGTGTCAGGTTAGTGGGAAAATAGGGAATGCAAACGATGGAGACGAATTTTCTCAGTTCATGGATCAACAAATTTACAATCAGTGCGATACACAGTTGGACCATAACACTGATAAATGTAGCACACTTACCTCGACCGAGTCGCAGGCGCATAGACAGCATTCGAGGGCTGATGCCGTGCGGTTCGCCTATCATCAAAGCATTGATGTGATCAGCGACTGCGAAACAGACACCATGCTCCCGAGCACCGTCTGCCGGGTAACCTATCCAGTAGAAGGTGTACCCAGCACCTGCTTCCCGCAACTTACCTTGGTCCCTTGTCTCGCTCAAGGCTGCTATGTCGATTCCATAGCGACGCAACTCCATCGCGATCAGTGCAGTGCGCCGCTCTGGCCGCCCTGTCGCGCCGCATCGATCCAGCAGCGTGCGCACATTCCATGCTCCAACACAGAGCGTCTTGCGTCCCCGGGCCTGTTTCAGGTTGGTCTTCAGGTTACTGAAAATTGAGTCTCACATATATATATACATACATACACATACATAAATACTTACACACATATACATATATATTTATATATGTATATTTATTCCTATCTTGCACAGCATTCATAGCTATCACTATTTTTTCTTGCTTCCGTGTAATCGTATTTCAAAATGACTGACAATAACGTGCCATGCAATAGTTCTGTGAGCCTCATTGGTATCCATCTTCCAACATTTTGGAATAATGACCCAGCCGTATGGTTTAGGTTAGCAGAGATGCAGTTCCAAACCAGAGGTATTACTCACTCCTCTACTATGTTTTCTCACATCATCTCTGCACTACCAAGCGACATAGTACAGGAAGCGCGTGATATTATTATGTCCCCACATCCGACGGAACCATACGAACATCTTAAATCTGCACTACTCAAACGTACAACAGCATCAGAGCAAAAACGACTTGAAGCTTTGATCAGCGGCGAAGAGCTCGGTGATCGCAAACCATCTCAGCTGTTGCGGAGGCCTACAACAGATACTGGACGGCAGGTCTATTGACGAAGCGTTATTCCGACAGCTGTTCCTACAAAAGCTACCTAACTTTGTCCGTAGCATTTTGGCATTCAGACGAACTGCCTGAGCTGGCTGATGACATCATGAGTATCCCGAATGGTTCGTACACTTAAGTTCCGGCTACACATGCGCCAGATATTGTGACGCAAATTTTTCCACACAAATTTGTTCAACAGCACCGTATACTGGTTAGCTTCTGGTAAAGCCGTTCGAAGTCCGATCGAGTTGATGGTGGTGGCTTCACCTTGAACGCACAAAGTAGTAGTGCTGTCTACGAGTTTCCGGCGGCTGAGGTCAACAGCCAAACCGTACTTTGTAAGAAAATCGACGCCGATAATTGGGTGTTGAACATCGGCAATGACAAAAATCCAGGGGAAACTTCGGCGCAGTCCAAGGTCGACCGTCAAGAGATGTTGGCCGTAGGTCAGGATTTTGGAATTGTTGGCCGCCTGTAGGGTGTATTCCGCGGGTTTGAGATCGCGTTTGATTTTACCGGGGGGTATAACGCTGACCTCTGCACCGGTGTCGATGAGAAAACGCAGCCCGGTGGAGTTGTCGTGGACATAAAACAGGCGACTGTTGGTCTGGCCAGCGGCAGCCGTCGCCATTACTGGCTGGCCGGGTCGTTTCCTTGATTTACCCTTAGAAAGCGAACTGGCATATGCACATGGTTGTGTGCATTTGTGGGCGTTGTCACCGAAACGTCTGTGGTAGTGACAGATGTTAGAGGTTTGGGTTTAGATGTTGGAGGTCGCGAGCGAGAGCGGGGTCGAGTGCACGGGAAGTTTCGGCTCTTTATAAGGCGTCCAGCTAAGTTATTCACAGTGAGTGTTAGTTGAGACACCTGACGTTGGAGGTTATCGAGCGTATCTTGTTGTGGGTCAGTGTGAGGGGAAGGGTCACACACATTGTTGATGGAACGCTTGAAGAAACACTCGTGAACTTTGTCCGCAGTCTCTGCTAACGTTTTCAATGGTTTGTCGGGGTATTGTAATGACCAACTGACCGGAGTGTCGAGCAGGAGACATTGGGTCCACAGTTGCCTGAGGATGGGATCATCTATGCTGCGATCACCGAGCAGGGATCTCACGTGGCGGGGAAATTGGGAGAGAGTGCGATCACCCAGCTCGACACCAGAAAGTAACTTTCGCAGCTTGACCTCGTCTAACGGCGCGGTACGTTTTAAAACTGCTGACTTAAGTTTACCTTATGGGGACTCATCTGGCATAAGGTGGGGTATATCAATTACTTCCGAAGCAATGTCAGTGGGCAACTGCGTAGCAACGTAAGAAAACATGGTGGCCTGTGAGGTAATCTTACGAAATCGGAAAAATGCCTTTACTTGAGTTAACCAAATGCGGGGTTTGCAATAACAAATTCAGGTAATTTAAGATTGATAGCGTTTTCGGAAAATAAACCAGAGTCAAAATTGGGAATCATTGCAAAATAATGGGAGTTCTGAGCTTATCAGTAACAGAATCTGAAAAGATATATACAGAATAGGCGGAATGCAAAAATTCGGGCCCACCAATTTACGTAGTGGATCTAAACACTATGTAAAACTTAAGTGTGAATACGAGGTCCAAATGTGATGAAAATGAAGGCAACTGACTCAAAATAAGGCGTTAAGGTGCCTTGGTCTGTAATTCCACCACAACGAATGAAGTGTCCAATGGATACATTCTGTCGTGTTGCTCTTAAGTAATTCTGAGGTCATAACGGAGATGACTTCGGACAACAGATGAATTGGAAATGTGCTAAAACAAATGGTTGATTCCGCTAACCTTTAACTCCCCGGAATTCGGTATACAAGCGACACGAAATCGCAGAGAGAACGCAGGGCTCGCGACCTGGGAGGTGTAATTTGTATTACTGATTATTGATTCGTTCGATCCACATGGTTTGAACATCGCGTATACATGTGAAGTTGAGAAAGAGGAGGATTGGGAACAATGAAATTTATAAAGTACAAAAGACTTTACAAAATGTTATACATCTATTCACTTATCAACTCTGTGCTAATGTTCCTGATCGACGCTTTCGCGATCGTTCTCTTCAACTCAAGATTGTTCCTGGCCAACGCCCACTTTCCGCGCCACCCAGAAGCGATTCAATAACAAGTCGGAGACTTTTCTGGTCTACAAAAACCTGTGAACGCTGTGAAACCCATGAAGAAACCCACTGAACCTTGAAGTGACCTTGAAGTTGTCTCCACTGATGGCGGTTCGTTGCTCGAGGCGTTTGTTTGATTTGCGTAGATGTGTTGGTTTTTGCAGCCTTCAGCCGCTGTACTCGCGGCACTTCACCTCACACACTTACAAGAGAATTGTGACATGTGACTACGTACTACTTAAATCCTTCGATTCTTGTTTGGCTTGCAGCGGCTCTCCGTTGTGCACTTTTCTTGTAAGTCCGAAGTTGGCAATTCTTCATTTACAGCTTACCCATCACATACTGTCATAAAACTTCCCAACCTATCCCCTACTATGGAGACGGGAACAGTTGTCAGCTGGGCTAAAAATGAAGGTGATGAGGTATGCCGTTACCAACATCTTGAAGTCGATAATTATTTATAGATAAGCGAAGGTGATCTTCTGGCTGAAATAGAAACTGATAAAGCCACAATGTCATTCGAAGCCAGTGATGCTGGTTTCCTGGCAAAGATTCTCGCCCCAGCTGGCACAAAGGATATTCCGGTTGGAACGGTAAGCACTGATACTTACTCCGCCTAACGCTTTCGTAGCCCCTATGCGTTGTCGTAGGAGACTCGGCCTCTGTATCGGCTTTCAAAGATTATACACCGGCAGCCTCTGATGTAAGTCTGCTTTTCATCTGTGAATATTATCTTCATTTGCCTAATTGACTGTACATTGCGATGTTCAATGGTTCAATGGGTTGTAAACGGAAGTAGGAAGCCGGAGCTTTTGAGAATTCCGTATCTCGATGCGTAGAATCTCAAGGTCCTCAGCAATGGGCTGAAAATGGGGAAAAAGGTGCAGCATCCGAACTAATGCAATATATGTTGGTCAAGGCGAGCCTTGAAAATTGTTACAGAGCTGGCAGAAACAACATGGCTTGGAAGAGCATTCCAAGCCTTGCAAACACGCAATGAGAAAAAGCTATGTCTACATTCTAGTCTGCTATGTTGGACCTCTAGTTTTAGGGGGTGGCCCCTCAGTGTCAAGCTATTTCCCCTGTTGAGCATTGGCCGGCAAGGATGATCCGGGGACTTCATTATCAAAAAGGTTAATACCAAATCACCTCTAAGCCGACGATACTCTAAAGAGTACATGTTCAAAGATTTTAACCTTTCCTCATACGGCCTGGTTTTCAGACCCCGGACTGCCCTAGTGGCTCGACGTTGCACGGTCTCCAGGAGCAGCTTGTCCTTTTGGAGATGTGGTGGCCAGATCACAGTTCCATTCTCCAGATGCGGTCGAACGAAACTGTTGTATAGAAGCTGAAAACAACTGGGGTTGAACTGGCCGAAAAGACGTTTCAATAACGCCAGGGTGTTGCTAGCCTTTTTTGCGTTTGTTTCAGCGTTCGCAGAGCTCGAGAGAGTGTGCGAAACAGTGGTTCCTAGGTCCTTCTCGATAAGAACTGTCTGAAGCGGGTACCCGTCGAGGTAATACGTGGTTTTTAGAGAGCTGTGGATGTGCATGACTTTACACTTACCAGCATTAAAGTCGAGTCGGTTCACTCGAGACCAGTTGAATAGAATGTCAAGGTCTCTCTGTAAGATAACAGAATCATCGGTGGTGTTGGCACGCCAAATTTTGACGTCGTCCGCAAACAGTAATAACGGGGAAGTGATTGAGAGTGGAAGATCGTTGATAAATATCAAAAATAGTAGCGGACCAAGAATTGAACCTTGGGGCACTCCACTGAGGCTAGGCCTGCAGGTAGAGAATACGCTATTAACGCGCACCCTGTACAGACGGTTAGCAAGATATGACTGAAGCCACTGAAGAAGATTGCCTCGCACACCATAAAGGGAAAGCTTACCTATCAAAACAGCATGGTCCACGCGGTCAAATGCCTTAGCAAAGTCGAGATATACTACGTCTATTCCATTTCCCTGATCAACTGCTTTCGTCCACTGGTCGGTGGCTATCAGCAGATTTGTAGTACACGAACGACCCTTGCGAAATCCGTGTTGCGCATTGGAGAAAAACTCACGAGAGGTGAGGTACTGGTGAAGCGAGTCGTATACAAGCGCCTCTAAAATTTTTGAGACGCTTGATAACAAAGCAATTGGCTATAATCACTTGGTTTTTAGTGGACAAGTGGGTATGCGCCAGACCTCGTCCACTAACAATTTAAAACGCCTTTCCTGAAGAGCATCGAAACGTAGTCCCAACAGGCATCGAACTAAAGAACGCAGTAGGGTTTGGAAACAAACCGTATATTTCCAGCAGTGTTTGGAAATGCGATAACCCAGGCCAACGGCAGCAACCAAGAAAAGAAGCGCGAGGTGAGTTCCAGTTCACTCGGCGGCAGTCAACGTCGCGCTAAGCGAAAGATGCGTTAAACAACATTGAAAAAGGTACAGGTTAAGCTACGTTGAAAAATGGAATAACAGATGAATCGTTAGGAAAATGGCAGGCATTCGCTGCGTGCAATTAGTTGCACGACTGAAGAAAGTGGCACTGAATTCATATCAGGCCTCCTATAGCAGGCGTACACAGAATCATGCGTACAGAACAAACAAGCGAGAAAACATGGTTGCAGCCGGGATCCTTAGAGAAGCCACAAGATCGCTGGTCACTACCGATTGTGGTATATGGGCGTAGTGGAATACGCAAAGTGCGTGAGCTCATTTATGCGTTTGCAGGCGTAAAATGAGTGTACTGATTATGGCAGTCTTGTAATTTATTTGCTCCGGGCAACACATTCTATTTCGTATTATTCCGATGTGATTCATTCGTGTAATGATGTTTTTTCTTCTTCAAAACCAGTAGTCATGCTTACGTTTCGTGTCATTAGGAAGCCTCTTAGGGGTAAAACAGCTGTTTATGAAACAGCAATTCATTTTTAACTGACCCCAGCAACACAGTCTCTGGGTGTACCTTTTGAAGACCCAGTGAACCCTACTGTGGACCATGTGATTTAAGCCTACACCGTACTTCACATTTATTTTCTAATCTATGCACTTCTGCTCAATCCGGCCAACTGCGTCCGAATGACAAGGGGCAGGTAATGTTGGCATATATGCGCCCAGAGGTCCCTACGCTGCTGCAACGAGTGAAGAAGAAATGACTTACCTTCACTGTTTATTTAGCCCAGGGTGTTTCACAGTAAGTATTACCTAAATATTTTCCATTAATCTAGGTGCTGATTGGACTGTGCAGCCTTCCTCTTAGAAGGATTCACTGATTTTAAGATGCGGGGTCCAAACATTCCTACCAACTGCATCATTCATCGAATAGCACATAGGCTGATCACCAGTGCTTGATCCACCACCTTTCCATTACGCTGCTGGTTTGGGGTATCAGGTCTCTGCAGCCTGTGCAAATGTCAACGGCTTAGAAAACAAAAGCGAATAGAGGGTGGCGGAGTGAGTTCGAGGGCTAAACATCCTAGGTCGGTGAACTTGCTACACGCTCCGTCATTCCTCGCCTTCTGAAAATGTATTACCAACTTTAGTCATGTTCGTGCTGGAATCCTGTCGCTGTCGTGGCTGCGGCCATTTCCGTAGACGAACCATTCTAGGAGTCCATTAGTCTACACATGAGAGAATTCTCCTGAAAGTTTGTGTTGTTCCTTTTCTGAATTTCATTTTGAGACTCTTACGCAGTGTTTTCATTACAAGTAAACAGTCGCTTGTCTGAGCTCCTGTTTATTAGCTTTAATTTTATTTTAGACTTTTTGGCGGGAAGAGGTCCAGCTGTTTAGGCCTTTTCAGATAGACAGTCTGCCTAGAGTTTGCAAACTTCTTATTAATCCACCTTCAATCCTTTAGAAACATGACGCGTTCCTATGAACACAGGAACTACTCCTAAGCACAACATTCCAGCCGCGGTTTTATGCACAGAGACTACCGTGTCTTTAGGTGTCAATGTCCTTCACGACTGATAAAACATTTAGTTGGCCTTATAAGCTGCTTTTTAATGTTGGGTACTTATTTTAAAATCTTCACTGGTTTGGATCCATGGGTTTGGCATTCCACTCCTGTGGATACTTAATGTCTCACCGGGCTTTTCCGTATTGACAGGTGACTCCAGGTGTAGTAAATCCCGTTCAACAATCAGTTGATGTTACTCGTCTACTTTAGCTTTGGCTTTGCGGAAAACCTCAGGATCTGAATACCGTGTATGAACACAGAACGGTAATTGTTGGATCTCTACGGTGAATTGTTTACTTAGAAGTAGTACATAGAGGTCTTAAGATCGATTCATGGAGCATCCCAATGCTGGTCATTTCATGCCGGGCTTTTTCCTATTGACATGCATCTAAAATCGGCGTTCCCGCAATAATGTTGAGGCCTATGCTGACACTGCCGGAGGCATATGGGGCTTGTTTTTCAGACCAACAGGCCATTTGCTGAATCAAACGCTCTTGTAAAAGTCCAAATAACAGATGGCGATTCACCACATTGTCCAGTCGGTAAATTATTTCATTGAAACATGTCAGCAAACCTGCCGGGCGGGATGTTTTTTTGCCAAACTCATTGTTCGGACTTTTGGAATGCGCTGATTGTCACATGTGGCATTACCTTATCTTGTAGGATTCTCCCTACTACTTTCGGTGCCGTCGTGTATTTGGTGGGCTTGTAGTTAAAGGCCCCTCTTTGCCACGGCCCATCTAGACAGATGTCATAGCTTCGTGATTTCCAGCGAAAATTTGAGAATTTTGGAAAGTGTCTGTTGGACTGCTCAACCAATCCTGTTATTTTGCTGCCCCAATAAAGTACGAGTAATAAAACGTCGTTATAGCAAGGGTTGTAGGAGCAGCTATTTCGTTACACTAGTAGTTTCATTATAGCCACCAACTTACATGAATGCCAGATCTCATTCCTTCCAGCTGTCTGTCATGCGACACCCTTTTGATCTGACGTACTCATTCTTGTTTTTCCTATGAGTATTAATATGTCTACGAAACATGTACCCCTATGAAATCAAGTCCGATACAATTTTAGCCGGGTGTGATGTCACGACAAAATGTCCCAACCATCCTTTCTCTGTGCAACATGTAACTAGTGGGCGTGTTATCATCACAACGCCGCCCGCCTAGCCGAATGTGACTGAGCGCTGTCCATCTGGTGGTTGTTCTGAACAATGATTGCAGTTAGGGTAGTTTCATCTTTGACGGATTCAGTACCCCCATTATGAACGTCGCTTATCTTAGTTCGGTTGCGCCAGGTCTAGTAACGCGAACTGACGATGGGAGCATGAAATGTTGAGCGCTGGTTCACTCCGTACATTTCATTATAGCGAACACAATTATATGACCTCCATTACAACGGTGTTACTTACACTGAACACAAAATCCTGTTCTACATTAAAGGGATATTCTATAGTCATTCTTCTTCTCTGCTATAGAGACCTCTTGTTGTAATGACGATTTACTGTATCAGCATGATTTACCGTGTTTATATAGCTTATGTAGTTTTTATGAGCAAGTAATAATGTACTAGCTTTTTCATGAAGCATACGTCTCATGCTTGCTTTTCCAAGCTAGGTTTTGTCCAATTGTTAGCTTGTATATTTCAACGATATCTTAGCCTACCTCTGTTTAAACATTGGCACCCGAAATGGCCGTTTATTATAACCAGGCACTACTTGAACTTGAGAGCCTTTACTACAGAGTCGCCCCAGCCTTTGCTATGAAATGGATTGGTTTTCTCAACCTGGAGAGGTTAGTACTTCGTGTGGGATGTTTACTACCAAGTTATATATATATATATATATATATATATATATATATAATCATTTAAGCACTTGAGGCTCAACCTGGCAATTCTGGGTTGTTCATCTGATGTGGGCACCACCTAGGCACTTTCAGATTTCCTCTATTAATTCATCATTCATGTGCTCCGGATGGTGTGTGCACACCACGCGAGTGACTGACAAATTATTTCTAAAAATGCACACTGTTGATTTGTTTTGGTTTTCACATTGTTTGTGTAATATTCGTCAAGTTTAAGGCCAAACTCGTTAAGCGTTAAGCTAAAACTATTTTTATAAAGTTCAATTTCTCCCTTTCACTGTTGGCGACGGTATATCTAGGTGATGTTCGCATTCCACTCGAATTGTGCCTTTCTTCCAGGTCCAAGCGCCAACTCCTACCAAAGCCAAACCTCAGGTCACAGAGCCTCCCAAACCCATTAGCCAACCTCCATCGACCACTCAGCCCTCCTTAACAGCTGTCCCACCTACTTCAGCTGCGATGGCGGGTCCACAGCCTACAGCCACTGGAGCCAGTCAACGGGTGTTTGCGTCACCACTGGCGCGTAAATTGGCCGCGGAACAAGGTATTGATCTGACTCAGCTGGCCGCCACAAAGTCAGGAACTGGTTTGCGAGGGATGTTCCGTTCTACTGATCTGGTTGGCGTAACATCCGGCATGCCTGTTCCATCAGTTGGTGCTTTTAAAGATGTTCCGGTCACTAACCTGCGTGCGGTAAGTGTGGTGGTCGTACACTGCTTTTGCTTTGTTTACAGTATATTCTGAACTGGTATTTAATGGGTTCCGAAAAGTAGCCGTTTGACCATATATGTACAAGTTCACAAGTGATAAGTCTAGTAAACAGGGTTTGTTTTGAAGCCGGTTTAATTGACATCATTAAATTATGATTATGCTATCTAAGTTTACGAATTTTCAGTTGCGGTCGTTGGGCAATAGGCTCTTTCACCGTTAACATAATTTTTCTCGGAGACCGAATGTTTGACAGCTTTGCACGCTTTTTGGGAATTTCTGTTGCCTACTATCCATAGACCTCCTCGTAACTATTCAATGTCTCGAAGTATGAGCACATTACTTGGTTTCGTATAACAAGGTTTAGGTGACTCGGTACTCTAGTTTTTTTCTATTGAGGTTTTTCCGATTAGCTTCAGCGGTTGGAAATTTGGAAAGTTAGGCTAGTATAACTCGGATCGTGTTTGTATGTGATTGCAGCTTCCACAGTTATGGATCTTAGTGTGAATTTGAAATGTCACAATAAATACCCATCACTTGGTGTTCACCTTTCACACTTTATCATATGTAACACGTAATGACCACAGGAAGTAGCATACTTGTCACAATGTGAAAAGAGGAAAAGTCTTGTTTAAAGCATAGAAGGAGAAGGATGTAGAAAGAGAAAAAATACACTGATGCACACTGGTTCGCAACACGAGTGCCGTTAACTTCCATTCTTCTTCATACGAGACATCTTCCACAACCAAGTTTGTTGTTGTCCTTCGGACCCTAGCCAGAAAGCTGAGAACGCTTTACTGAGGCTAGCTTCAATGTCAGTGCTTCCCCACCTCAAACCCAAATCATACGTTAGTCACCGGACTGCAGCTTTCAGCTTGATCCGTTATTCATAAACAAGGCAAAAGGTGGTAGATGGTGAGTTGACTTTCGTAAGACGTGGCCATGCCTACGGAGCCTGCGAAATGAGGTGATGAAGTTTAGGGATTTACGGAGTTCACCGGTTCCGTTGACACGTCGACGAGCGTTGTCATAGTTGACTCGGTGTTTCCACCATACGCTGTTAGTGCTTCAGAGCCACCGATGGTCAAAAACGGACACCCTGTAGACATCTACGCGGATGGATTGGGTTTCGAATTCGTACAATAAGACCGTTGTTTTAGTAGCTTTGCACACTGGGCCTTTCATAGAAAGACTGAAATCATGCCAACTTCACAGATGGCGTAGGTTGGCAACTGCTATACGAGCCTTTGCCACATGATTTATGATCTAATCAAACATTCTACCAGCGCTGATACAGCTCTCAAGGTATGTAAACTATTTTACCTTCAGCGGCCGACTACCAAAAGTGAGGGCAAGCTCAGAAACCTGTTTATCTTGCAACAGCACTTTGCACTTAGTGGATGCAAAAGCCACACCAAAGTGGAACTGAGACCTCTAGTCTGCCTAGAATGTTCTGGATTTCTTGAGAAATGTCGATTTAAAGTTGTATCGTCTTTACACTCTATATCTCGAAGCCGAATGCCTGGGAACAGTTCCACACCATCACACTCACAGTGTATCAGAGCGCGTTCTAGGATCTCGTCCACTGCAAAATTGTATAGGAAAGTAAAGACCGCGCAACCTTGTCACATTGCACCTGAAGTGCTGAAAGTCATTGGTACGCTGCCACGAGCCCTAACTCTGCCCGAAATCTCACGGCAAACTGCCTTTAGGATGTTCACATACTTCTGGAGCACACTTTTCCTCGACAGACAGTCCCAGAGCACAGTTCTATCAACTGAATCCAA
>LOND01001534.1:53368-64833 GCA_014220965.1 Paragonimus kellicotti | reverse complement strand
GGCGCTTTCATTATTTATGCACTCAGGGCAATTCTAACGTTGGCTTGAGCTGCGGTATCTTTAGATAAGCGTATATTTTGCGCGCCTGATGAAGCGGCTAACGGAGATTGAAGTCGTAGCACTGAGTTGTAATCCTGAAGCTGTTTTCCAATAAGACAACGCATATCGATGACGTAGGTCTTCAAAGTACGTTGATCTGTTGTCTGTACACGTTTTCGGAAATTAAAGGTAGCAAGCTTAAGTGGTGTTCTGGGAGTGGGTAGACTTGGAGTTCTTGTCCGTCAGGCAAAAATACCAGCTTGCTGTTAGGTACGTCATCATCATAGACAGCAATACATCAGTGGTTCTCACTGATGCTTAACTGCCACACAACCATGAAAAAAAAAATCTTGTACAGAAAAAGAAGAAGAAAGAAGAAGGGAGGATACCCAACCACTAAAAATAACTTCGTCTGTTGTCAAACATTCAGCATCAAGGTGTCTACGCTTTACAGACAAAAGCCTGGCGTCATCAGCAAGACAGCTTCCTTACGGCTTTCACTGCCCCGCGTCATTAAGTGCACTCACTTCACAGACAACTCGGCCAAACAACGACAACACTGAGCTCGATTAGCCGCCATCTCACCTAACGTCTCAAGCCACCGACTCTGTGAGTCGCGAGGGCCCCAGCCCGGGAGACGAACCCGACCTACAGTGACCAACCCCTTCGTGAACGATTTCATTTGTCTACGCCAGGTCATCATCTGTCCACCTCGCACCTTGCGCCAGTCGGCCGCAGCGTCGGCAAAGAGTGCTCGGTGTGGCAAACGACTAGCTGGCATCCTTAGTACATGACCTAACCATCTAAGTCTGTGCAAATGTAGCGACTGAACAAAAGAACTCGTTTGACAATCACTACCAAATACCCGTCTCCTAACCTCGTTGGTGCCACCCGATACGAGCGATCGAACGCAAACATCGGTGTTCAAATACCTGAAGACGGTTCACGTCTTCTACCCTGAGCGACCAAATTTCGCTGCCGTAAAGTACTCTCTCATTGTCGGCTCATATGCGCGACCTTAAGCTTCAGAGAATACCTCTCTGTCGCCATAGGTGTCTTAGATTAGCGAACACCGCCCTAGCCTTAAAGATACGCGCTTCTATTTCATTCCCTACACCTCCGCCGCCGCTGATGCAGCTTCCCAGGTATACAAACCGGTCAACAATCTCCATGACTTCATTATCTAACATTAAATCTACGTGATCACAACAATCTTGCAGAAGCACTTTGCATTTTGAGGCTGCAAAGCGCATTCCGAAGTACTTAGCAGAACGCGAAATAGCGTCCAGCGTTGTTTGTGCCGCTTGAAAGTTGTCAACAGCAACACCTTGTCGTCAGCATAATCATGAACAGTCAGTCTTTCACCAGGTAGGAGGTCCACGCCGGCATCATTTGAATGCCGCAGACAGTCCTCCATTTTTTTTCGTCTATGACGAAGTTGAACAAAAATGGTGGAAGTGGACATCCTTGACGTACGCCACTACGGTGCTGAAACTGCTAGCCAATTCACCGTAAACCTTATTCTTAAATGATGTGTGGGAACAAAGCACCAACATTTATGTTCACACACTTAGCCGGTACACCCATGCGTTTAAACGGCTCTAAAAGCGTGGATCGATCGAACGCACCTTTATAGTCGAGGAATACGGCGATTGTTGGCCGGCGGTACACATGACGCTGCTCCAGAATTTGACGAAGGGTAAAAATGTGATCTATACAACCCCGCCCAGGGCGAAACCCTGCCTGTTCTTCCCTAATGTTTACCTCCCGAACTGCAGTGAGTCGACGAAGTATAATGGATGCTAGAACCCTTGAAATGACTGGGGTCAAACTAATCCCTCTATGGTTTTCGCAAGAGCCCCGGGCTCCTTTCTTAAATATGGGAACTATTATCGAGTGACCCAGCACGGAGGGATGGTCTCCGTCGTCCACACAAGTTGAAACAACTGAGTCAATGCCTCTACTAACGCCTCTCCACCTTCTTTGAAAGTGCCGGCACGAGATCATCTGGGCCAGCAGCCCTATTACGATTGAGAGCCGAAAGGCAATTGCGAACCTCAGTCTCAGTGGGTGGTTCCAAATCTACCGACCAGGGTGCTACATCTACAAGTTTGTGACGGCAACATAGTGGAGGCGAGGGACCAGCCAACTTGACTCAAATGTTCCGCCCACGCTCTAACCTTCTGGACTTATTATAGATGAGTGTGCCATCTGCCTCGCTGATAGCTTCACTGACAGACGGTCGCCTGGGACCAGTAGCACGGATAAGCTTGAAGAGTGTGTCGATGTTCCCTGAAGCAAAAGCGGTCTCCATTTCCTTAACTTTCTCCATTAACCAAGCCTCACGATCAGCCTTTAGACTACGTTTCAGTTTCCTACGGATATCTCTTCTAGACTTGTTATGTGAACTACCGGAAGGAATGTTCCATCTGGTTCTAACAGCTGTTTTATACACTATCATTATGGCAGTGACTTCCGTCGCGAGCGGCAAACGAAACCAATCTCTTGTGTATATACAAACACGAGACTGAGGAGTCACCAGGTAATGAGTTCTTTGACAAGTTATGACTCGGTTCATGTGCTCTTCGGATGGACTCCATCCGTTTAGGATGCCGAGTGTACCCCCGTGACGGAAGCAGCGCAGTAGTTTGGGGATTCGCCAAGGAAGGCGGATTCGGTGTAGCAGTTCTTCCCAGCTAGTAAGTCCAGGTTTGTTGCAACGCCTGCCTCTTGTTGTCGGGTGTTTGATGACTGAGTTGGTTCAATCGTCATTCTACTTGGGTCCAGCCATTCGAGGTATCCGGTATACATCTGTACCCGTCGGAGCCGGTGTTCACCATGATGATTCGTACGCCTTCTCTCAGATTTGTCTGTGGTTGTTTGAGACCAGAGATGTTCGTATGCCATGTGGACGGTATGCCGTCTGGGAATACACATGCTCTCTTTGGGGCATCTGAAGTTCTTTTGTGGCGGGGTTACATGCGCCATGTCGTACTACCGCGAGGGAGCTATGTAACATTTTATAGGACAACGCCAGGCCATAGTCGGTTGAAGCCTACCCACGCCGATGTGTGATACTACCGCTCGTTGTTTGCGGCTGGTTATTCGCCGGGAGAATCCCGCTCACTTTGCAATTAACTCATATGGAAAGCCGTCCCTCAATCCACATTCTGGGGACGCGCTCGGTGACGTTAAGTTTGCTCAACCGTTTACCTGAGTGCCGGATGGTCGTCAGTCGGCTGTTTTCGAGTGCATGAAACCGGCTGCCACCGGCTAATCAGTAGGACTTTTGGAATCAGTTTGTGAGCTGTGACCGTTCGTCAGGGTCGTGAACGATAGCCCAGCACTGACAATCTGACCTACTCATTAGTGATATGGTATGTGGCTGATGAGTGCCCTTCAGTGGGCGAACTGACGTTCCGTCCTTGCTGAGTGTCACTCATTAGCAAGCACGCTTGTGAATCTCTGTTGTTTTGAATATTCTCCTTGTCCCTGGTTTTGGTCGTTCCTTCTGACTAGCCGGTACAGCTGTTTCTGCAGTTGTGGTAACTTGATTGGCTTACTGATGGATAAAGGACAGAAATTTGTCTTTTGATCGGATAAAGGCTTTCTGTTCTTTTCGAGATACTACAAGTTATCTTGTATTGCGTACGCGTTTCACTATAGCTGTAATCATATGACAAAATGTGCCAATCTGAATAAAACGTGAAGGAAATTTGATATGTGCAGCTTTTATAGACGCTGTACAGTTGGCATTTTGAAGGAGCTAGTTTGTACCATCTTCTGAAGAATGTTTCAAGAATTTTTTGGGCGAAGACCCTATCTATTTGGCCCGTGGCTTATTATTGAAACATTGACGTCTTCCAAAACACTGTACAAACTAGCGACTGTATATGTGCAGCACGAACGATTATCAAAGTATGTACTTTCCTGTCCTTGTTTTGTTGCACACTGAATGTTCAGTATATCCATCTGAATGACGTTTGGTCGAGGTTTCCGAGAACAGTCAGTTGTCCTTCTGTCTTTATTCGAAGGTTACTGTGGAACTTGGATAGACGATTGAAAGCCTTGGTCACTTTTCAGTTTGTTCTTCCTTCGAACTTATCAGAAACATGTCGTCAACTTACCGCTTATACAGTGTCATTTCAATCATAATTGGGAGGATAGTTTGCCCAGCTTTAGTTGTAAACTTATTGGGTTGCTGTATGTTACTCATCAATGCTAATGAATGTCTTGGCAAAAATATTTAAAAAAAAACGACTCTTCAGCATCAAGAAAATCGGGAACTGGGAGCGACAATTGGAAAGGTGCGTGTGTGTAAATTGGTCGCTCTTGTTAAAAATCGGCATTAGTGCATATCCTTCCCACGATCGGAAATAGAACTCCGGTCACGCTTGCATCAAGCAACCCTGTTCGACCACTGTGTCGTTAGCCTCATATAAGGCACGACTGAATTATCGTGTGCAAACTCCGAGCCGTGTTCGCTTGCGTACACCACTCGGATTGTCCGATTGCCTAGGGAGGAGACAGTATGTTTTCCTTGCAACTTTTTACCGGAGCATCTAACGCTACACGACTGGTAACGGGTGCGGAGACATGTCAGTCATTCCAAAATAATGTGTACAATTTTTGTGAATATCCAACTACATCGCAATGGTTGTCTTTTGATAAGCAATCCAGACGTCTTTTTCGGTCACGACAAAGCGTTGTGACCGTAAAAGAAGCTTGATCTGAGAAGTTGTTTATTGTGCGAAATCCATTACAAGGTATGTAAAAACATAAGGCCATGAATGCTAACACTATTTTGCCTGTTTGACGTGTATCCGCATCCTTTGGGCAACATTTTGTCATCATTCGTCTCGGTGACACGTCACACAGTGCATGCACACGTTTCTAATAAGTCGCATCTGGTCCCTCGTCTTTTTGGCGTTGAGACGTACCACTTAATTCTCGCGCGTACAGGCCGTGCTGTGCTACTCACAAACGAAGGCAAGAGCTAAGTGCGCCTTCTATGATTACATTGCTTGTTCATTGAATACCTTTACTGTGGACCAGAAACTAATTGAAAATGTCACACACAAACCAAATCACCCTGTATGTTTGTGTCGTTCAACACCTATGGTTTTTGTTTTCATTCCTGTCAAACGTTTGCGATTGGTGAGTGTGCGATAGGAATTAGTCGTGATTTCCCCCCGTCTGTTTATTCTATTCAAAACACTAATGTTGTATGTATACATGGAAGTGTATTGCTGGTGTTAGTATTAATCGGGTACGTACGCATTCAAATTCGAGTTGGTTAAATTTAGACAGACTTAAAACACGACAACGGAATCAATAAACTGAACCTCACTCACGATGGATTACAGTCTTCATATTCACATTTGATCTCGAGCCCCTGCGCTGATTACCGTACCATTGATCTCACATTAAGCATGAAAAAATTGTCATATTTGAACGTTCAACCACTTACGTTTGTAAGTAAGTTTCGGATTGTCCAATCACTCCGAGAGGGAACCCAATAACCGTCCTGTTAAATCCATTTGCTGACTCCACGACCAGGATTTCTGTTCCAGTGGAAGTCACAAAAAGCATTCAACCTGTTGAGCAAGTGTTTTGACTACCGATGAGCAGTTGGGGGCTCTTAGATGGTATGAAAACACGGTTACTTCATGAAAGGCATCATCAGCGTTCCATTCCCATTCTTGATAAGGATACGCCCTACTGACGCTCTCTAACATGAGTGAAAGTTGAATATACTGCCCGTTTTCGAAAAAGGTTGACTGAAAAGTCTGTGGGAATGCGAAAGTCGCGGTTCTTTGCTCGTGATGTTCGATTTTTCCAAACCAAAACCCAGTACTACTTATCGATGACGCAACGTGTGCTGTGGCTCTGTTGATCACTTTTGTGTTACTTATACTCATCTATGAAAAGGTATTGTTCGGCGACATATATCACCTGTGACCACGCTGGTTTGTAGATGTTAATTCAAAACCTATTTATTGAATTAAAGTGTCGTGTATGATTTGCTTGTAAATGCCATATGAAGAGATGACCTACACCCAGTCTGAACTCACAGACTTATGTAATAAGGTTCTCCTGTTGACTACAGTCTTGCCCATTGTTTACCGTTTCCCAGACAATGGCCAAACGTCTCACGGACTCGCAAATCAGCGTACCTCACTACTATCTCACAGCGGACATTGAAATGGACGAGGTGCTCAAAATGCGTGAAAGTGTCAATTCCACCCTAAACAAACCGGGTACAAAAGACACAAATGTGATTAAGATTACCACGAACGATGTTATTATCAAGGCTATAGCGGTCTCCTGTCTCAAAGTGCCGGAGTGCAACTCCTCCTGGCTGGACACATCTATCAGGCAGTAAGTGACCGTTCCTCACGTTCCTCAACTCGAATTATGTGTTCACTAAATAATGCATCCTTGTATGTAGTTTTATTGTTTATAATGCTGGAAACCGTGCGTTTGTTCTTTATTTTGTTTTCCTGGAATTGTTCATCCAAGCATAGATCGCTTTCACCCGATTTCCGGGTTCAGGTTACTGTTGGAATTATTTGAAGGAGTTTTCCTAATCATTCTCAGTAGCATCGATAATCCGGTTCACCGACGTCAGCTTGTTCAGAACTATAAGAAGCCATTCAATTAAAGTCTATTGAAGTCACGCCACGGAAAATTACGGTTTGGTGGTGTTCATTCGTCTCAAACGCAGTTTCCACAACAAAGCAGTTTGTCAACAGCACCACAGAGTTTGACTGGACAGCTGGGTCACTTTCGAAACGTGATTCGTGCATTATGAAAGCTTAGTAATTGGAGATGCAACAAGATTAGGATAAAAGTATCCAGATACGACTACTTTTACTCACTCTTCACCCATGCATGCATGCCTAATGCTATAATTATATTCAGCCCAAACAACTCATGTGGATGTTTTTTTTGGTACTGTAAGTACTCAACTCAGATCTTAAGGGAGCGTACTTCCATTATTCAACGCTTATTTATATTGTTTGAAACTGGGTAATTATCACTCTGGAGACTTTTGACATTCGCCGGAATGGTTTGCCGTTAAGTGTGAGAAGTTCAATTTATTAAACCTCACCAATGATCAGTTCCATATGTTAATTTTGAAGTGCGACCATTCTTACACTTATCGCAGCTACACAAACTGCAAACTATGATGAGTGTCGAAAGTGATTGTACCTTTCCAGCTGTCTTCCTAACTTCCTGTCCTAGTTTCAACCCTTGAGGCACAAGAAGTCGAAAATCACGTCTTCCTATGTCCCATTGTGCCTGGAAAATGTCACAGTTAACCACTTTTCACGTTCATAAAAGGAGATACGGAATCGCATTGAGCGCAACAGTGTATGGCACATTCAACTATTTCTGCATAACAAAGGAATACTCGCCTTTGAAGTCAACAATTACCACGGAATACACGGAAACTTTCATGGTGACTCAATATTCTCAGTTAGAAGATTTTGCAGAATGTTTTGCAGAGAAATGTTTGCGTTGTATAGAGATCGCAACCCTCCCCCGCTCATTTTTGTCCCGATGTACACTCTCAGTCAGCTGGAACAGCGACAGGCCAGGATATTATGTGGATAAACTTTTGAAGTCCAGTTCGAGAAAGCATCGAGTTTTGAACTCGCCCTTGCTTTCTCATAGCAGTACAAATGGTCACGAAACCAAATGAAGTGCAAGTGATTTTTTACAATGACAGTCGCTGGTGACGCTAATCGAATTTTTCAGACTGTCCTGTTTTTTAGTGACTGCTAAAGTGGTGACATTCGCAACTATCATGGATTTTCTTTTACAACTTACACAGTTTTTATAAAACTGTTGGCTCAATGATTTCGGTATTTAAGAATTGAAATACTTTTATCACTGAAGAGATTCACTCATGGATGCCTTTTATGGGCAGTTTGTATCATAAACCCCTCGGTTTTGTAGCGTCGTATGATGTGGCGATTATAGTTGGACCGACCTATCACTAATTGTGGGAAGTCCGTAGCTTGCGGTTTTGTTTATTGGCCAAGAATCGACAGTCAGCTGGAACGTTTGATTCGCATATGTACAGGTTATGCAACCATGACAACCATGCCTATCAACTGAGAACTTTGTTCTCTGACAAACTATGTCCTCGAGTTCACGTTAATTTTGTTGGTCTGTCAAATAGTGTTGCGTTTACTAGCGGTAATCGCATTCCCTAATTTACAGAAGCCCCCCTCCCCCTATGTGATGAGCGACAATATTGATGGTCGTTTCCTATCTTCGACACGCGTTCTAATTTTTAGGTTCCAAAACTAGTGATCGACGGTAAACCACACTTAATTCCAACGGCATTTCGACGTTTTTGTATCGTTTGTGTTACTCACCGCATGCTTATATTTGCTTATCGCCCACACTGTGGCGGTCAAATAAGGAGACTGGTAGAAAACCTTGAAATTACCCAAACTAAGGGGAGAGGACACGGTAGAGGAGATAATTGAAGTTTTCCTGCATGCTTGCCATTCAGCCTAACATGTTTTTGAGAGCCGTGACTACCAATTGCGAAAAAATCGGCCACCGATCGACGTCGCCGTATACGTTCGCATTAGCGTCCACATATTTCTCGCCTTCGACAACCTCAGTCAATGGCGATGTACCTCGTGGGTCTAGTTTGTGCAACCCACGCAGTCGTTTAGGCGTTTACCTCAGAAATCATTCTCCTGGTACCCGATTGGATCGTTTTTTAAAACAAAGAATAGGATATTGCGGACATGGTCCCACTGCTGCGGATGACCAGTGTACATTTGTCTGCTAACCTATTTGCGCTGTTCGTTCGTCTCGCCGTCTGTTAACAGTCTGGCCACATTGGATCGATAAGTTTCCGTTTTTTGATTACTTGATTGTCAGTCTGGCCACATTTACGGTTAAACGCGAAAGTGACCAATGCAGACTACTCTTCAGCTTGTGAATGAAATAACCTCCCCATTTCATCTGAAGCTTTAGTTTTTCATGGTTTTTTCCATACAGTTGAGCGTAGCACTGTGAATAAACTTTGGTGGATGTCAACTGAACTGGTCAGCAGCTATGTGCTTCCGGAACTTTCACCCCTTAAAACAACAAAGGGGCCATTTTGTATTTAGCCTTGCAAGAATCATCGCAGGGTTATTTTTTACAGGCAAACACCACTAGGACGTTCCTGCTGTTACCCATCGAATGGTGTAATGAATAATTGAAGGCAAAGTTTCTTAATTAATAATACTTGTTAAATCAACGCTTCCCCATTCTTTTCAACAAATGTAACAGTCAATTCACGTTGTTGAGTGAAAATTCAATACCTTACGCAACTTGTGCCGAGGTAGCTCATAAGAAAAACTGTATCATGGAGTAGGCCCGTATCCAGATCGGACCGATGTGCTAGAAGGTAAGCTGATTACGTACACTGTTTAACAGAACATGACATTTTGTCGAAAGCCAGACAGCCAAGATAACATGAGTAGACCATGTGGACAACGCACGGAAGATCTGTACATGCATAACCATGTCGATGATGCGAGTCGGGAGTGGACCGGTGTCATGTCCTGTCCACGCGGACTTAGGGTCGACTGAATACATACTTTCGTTCGTCGGCGTGCGTGATTCTGTTTACTGATCCGATTTGTTACACTACCCGATAGAGTACATTGAAAGCAATCTCTTGAAGTGAGGCGCTATCCTTGAGTTTCCCTCTTGCTAAAGCTTGTCAGTAATATTGATACACGGTTGTCTCATAGAAGCATGGCCGGAGTTCAAATCCCGACTGTGGCGAGAATGTACACTATTTACGGGCTCCAACGAAAGTGATCCTCTAATTTGATGCTTCTCTGGTTGGTAAAGCTGAAGTTTATTAGATTATGAAAGTTGTAGTTGGTTGTGAGTAATGTTCACTTCATATTTAACCCACATCATGTAGTACTTACCAGTAAGCAGTCTGTTTTTGTTTCTGTTCAACAGGATCTTCTTCTGATGATTATGTTGAGTAAACCAGATTGACCGCTTTCATTGTTCGAATTTTATTATCACCCGCTTTTTTAC
Source organism: Paragonimus kellicotti (assembly GCA_014220965.1). NCBI lineage: Eukaryota > Metazoa > Platyhelminthes > Trematoda > Plagiorchiida > Troglotrematidae > Paragonimus > Paragonimus kellicotti. Next base: position 54,720 of record LOND01001534.1, on the reverse strand, counting down.
GCACCAGTGGCTTCAGTTCACCAGTGGTTTGCGCTGATGCTTAACTGCCATACACTCATGAATAAAAGAGCAAGGTCTAGCTAGGAAAAAAGAGGGCCTAACTAGTGAGAACTACTATTTTTGTACTCAGATACTCAAAAGCAAGATACTTGTACCTTGTCAACAACCAGCCGAGCCATAAGTGAAAGTAAAGTCTCATCAACAACACACCACACTACACGCTTGTGACGGTAACGGTAGAAACGGTAGGCCGGTCAAATTGACCCTCAAAGTGTCCGATCCAGTGGCCTAATCTTCTGGAATTAATGTAGATGAGCTTGTCTGCCTTGATGACTGCACGGACAGACAGACGTCCTTGGTTTATAACATAAATAAGCTTACAAAGCCTGCCAGTGATCCCTAAATCGAAGGCGGTTTTCATTTTGTCAAGTTTCTCGATTAGGTAAGCCTCACGATCGGCAATCAGGCAACGTTTAAGCTTTTTACGGATATCCCTTCTAAATTTGTATGAATCGCCATGAGAGATACTCCTTCTGACATGTAACATCTCTATGAGTTTCTTTGTGAATAAATGTTTGTTAAATCTACAAACTACCGTGCCGCATATTGTAGTGCCTACTTCACGAACGGCGTCCAGTAAGCAAAATGCATATATTGTTTATTGTCCAACTTGGCTGGTTGCGCATGACTACGCGCGCGCCTCGCTCGCGTTTGATGATCAAGGATTATTCCACCCAACAACACCTTCCGGTTTCCGGCACCACAGTGTGTGAACTTTCTGTCTCGGTTTATGTGTATGGTCACGACGCCTTTCTATCTGAGGGGAGGTTTTCCGCCTGCCACTCCTCGTCCGTTAGTCCGATCTTGTTGAGCGATGGCTCGTCCGGTCGCTCGTGTTGTCCGCAATCTATCCACTGTGGGCTTTGACTGTATTCCGCGACCGTGTCGAGATATTCCCTTCGAGTGTTGGAATAATCGCGCCCCCAATCTAGCCCGTCCATCCCATTTTGCTTGCCATGCCTCGCCCGTTGGTCCGATCCACTTGAGCTATGACTCATCCGGTCGCCCATGCTGTCCCCGATCCGCTCGGACGTACCTCCCCGCGTTGAGGTATTCCGCCGAGTGTTGGAATACTCGCACCTCCGGTTTGATAATCCACCACAATATGATTGTGTACCCGTTTGCAGAGGGATCTGTGTCTCATAAGTTTATTTTCATGTATTTACATGTACGAATGAAAATAACGCAACGGTTTGGCAACAGCCCTCTGTCAAAGTGGGTCGACTGATATCAGTTAAACTAACACAGCCTCAAAGTATCATATCAACTTCGAAACCGCCATTCGCTGTTAC
>LOND01001534.1:33621-46881 GCA_014220965.1 Paragonimus kellicotti | reverse complement strand
AACTTGCTTCTTAAGACCCGTGTGTCCATACCCAGACACGTAAAATCAAAGTGCTTGTACCTACCTTGCAAACAATCCACTGACTCTCAGGTGTGAATAAGACGAGCTTTCCTGTAACCTCAGTGTTTTGCTTCGTTAGCTGTCCTTAATTCACAGATAACTCAGTCAAGTAACGATTATCTTCACATCACTGAACTCGATTGCGTTTCCTAATCGGAGATTAAGTGGACTACGGGGTCTCCAATTCGGGAAGTGGGCACTCTTCTTTACTCGCTAGTGGTCTGTTTCTTCTCTTTTTTATTAAGTCATCAATTTACTGCTGGTTATCCTACACGAGCGAACTATAAGTTTGGTGAACTGGTGCACAGCGTGTTGATGTTCATGAATACTGTTTGGTAACGAAAGCCGTCCCGATGTTTTTTTAAACGGTGAACCTAGTTAATGACGTTTAATTGGATCGTATCTTGGAATACTGTCGTGGAATCGTTTTTCACCACCTCCCGCCCAATTCATTCTTTTCGCCGATGCATCCGTCTTTAGTATTCAGCTATCTGTGAACATTACGTTCGCACAAATGGGCCCGTGAGTTTATTATCGATCGCCCATAGTGGATACACGCAGTTCTCATGAAAACCACTAAATAATACCCATAGTATGCCATAGTGCGACATTAACGATTGCTAATGGACCATCTGCATCAAACCAATTTCCAAAAATAAGACGGGTAAATCTCGTGCACATGTATGATACTAACAGTTTTTCTAAAAATTGATTCTGCCACACATAAAGGATCAAATAAACTTGTCTACGTTCCATCTTTGATGTCTCCGCTTGTCCCGACCAATCCATTTATGTGGTATGATTATTAGCAGTGGATGATGCAGTATCTTCTTCGACTACAATAGTGTATATATTACAACACCAATGGAAAGGCACTATTTCATTGTCACAACCATTCTAACATTCACTTAGCAACCACTGGTCTCTTGTATAGCTGTTTTAGTCAACCGTGCCCAATTTACCCGGTCTAAAGATCACTCATCACTAACTCTGACTTTCTGCAGGATGCAATCTACCCCCTGGTCTCCTAACTGTTGTGCCATCCATGCCAATGTATAATAGCGCTTAATCAACCAACTCATTCTATTCCCTCCCGTTTTATTGTACAAGTTTGTTCACATTATCAAGTTGGTCACAGCACCACCGTCTGTCGCGTAAACTTTCTGGTTACACTGATGTGTTTCTCTTTGCCTATTAAAGGTAGCCAATTTAATGGACTTCTGCAATTGTTGTCCGTCCCTTTCCGTAACTCAAATACCTTGAATATTGAGAAATCAGGTTTAATATAATGCAGTTTGGCTGGAAGTCGTCATTTTCACACAAAATAGGCAGTATTGTTTTTGACATACTTTCGGCAGTGCGGATACAGATGCATTTCCGTCGCTTTCATAAAATGTTGTACCTTTAGAAGCCAAAAACTTGTCAAGGTTATCTCGTTCTCGAGAGCATCTCTCAACATGGAATCAGTCAGAGCTGGAACAATGATAATCGGTTCGTCAGAGACTCATCGGATATTCTGAATTAGGTGAGGTCTCACTATTCGGCTAAAGCGGTCTGCGAAAGATTATTTTGACATTATACAAAAAGAATAATCCTTTCCTGTATCCCAGCATCGTCTGCTGTGGCATGATTCCGTGTAATCCCTGCACATTTCAGAAAGCTGTGGCGGATTAATCTGGCAGCAGTAGTCATTGATCTCCTTCGGATGAAGGCCGTGTTATTAGTATCGTTTAATACGGTTCATTTATACCAAGGCGCCGTGTAGACCTTCCGCAGCTATAAAGAACCCATTTTTATCATTGGTAATGACGCGTGACCGCAAGATCCATGATTATTTCACGATGGCAATGAAATGCACATCTCCGAACTCATCTCAATATGAATCTGTCGATTCATGTGGTAACCGTTGGTTAGTGTTCTTCGCTTTTCCTGTGATACCTAAGTGATTCCGTATTGTGTTCAATGAATCCTCAAACTCTTTTGCTAAATCCACAGATTATTTTGGACTTAGCTTCCGCCGGTTTTTCGAAGCGATAAGTCTAAACTAACTGGGTATTGTCCAGTTCGTGAGTCATCGGTATTAACACTCACAGACCTAAGCTTTGCAAACCGTTTTTGAACTCTTCTTTTAGTTTTTGTTCGTCAAAAGTTAATTGTACGTTTTCAGCTGTCTTCATAGCTTTCTGCCCTAGTTTACACTTTTGAGGCGCAGGAAGTCGAGAACCACGTTTTTGCCTGTCACTGCATAGGGAATGTCGTAATTAACTACTTTTCACATTCATAAAAATAGGTGTGATGTCGCGGTGAGCATGACGGTGCATAGCACATTCAGCTAATTTTGTGGAGCAATAATGTGAATGCTTCTAAATGCTCAGAATCTTTCGGGATAATATAATGAATGGCATTCTCCTCAAGCGCAACAAGATTTCATTTTGTATGCAACTTCCTCCATCCTCATTCATTTTGCCTTCGATTCTGCTAACGTGTGTTTGCTGTTCACATTGGATCTACCCTTTACCCGTTACTTCTCCACGTTCGCCATCCAAGGTTTTGGATACTTTTTGTCGGACCTTTAACGCGTCTATCACTTTGCAGTGGGATTTTCTCTAGGAAGTCTTATTAATCTAATATTTTCTCGTTGTGTTTACCGCATGTCACAGAATTGTATTTGACATTTTGTCCTTCCCAATCTGCCCTGTTAATTCGGACCTTTCTGAATGTTTCCCTCTATCTCTAACTCGATTCAGGTACAAACGTCAACTTGTTTGCATCTTGTATTGCTGATCTTTTGTTGTTTCTTTTTTGGCTGACTTTATACAGGTCGTTCATCACGCAGTGTACGTTTGTTGTCTTTATGATACCTCTTATCGGGCCATTATTTTTCATTAACTGAAAGAGTGGTTAGCTTAAAAGTTGATCGTTTCTCTTTTGGGCGGTAGATAAAACTTATCCTCGACTTGACTTAAGGAAATTGATTTGACTTCTAAGATGAGCGTTCAATGTGAAAAAAGATCGGTGCTTTAGTTCAGAAGTAGATTTCTGACCTGTTTAACTTATCAGTACTCTTTTGCAATGTTCCTTGAAACACAGTCGATGTAAAACTTCGCAGAGAACCATACATCAGATAATGTCATCTTTTTTATTTCCTGGGTGCTGTTACACTTAGAGGCGATATCGGATAATGATTCCAATCACTCACTGTACACTGTCAAGTGAGAACAAGCTTCGTTATTGTGTAAGTATAACGATGGGTCCTAGAAGAGTGCCTTACAAATCTACACACTTGTGACCCAACCCCGCTGCTCTCCAGCGTAGCCCACTTTTTGAAACATTTTCTATCGACCTACTTAAAAAACCGTGAGTAGTCTGCGTTATTTCTGTCTGTTTCTCACCATTTCATCCTACTTCTAGCTCTTCTGTCTAACCTTTTTTAAACAAACTTTGTTTTCAGGGCCTGCTGCAAATAAATCAAGAAGTACGCCAATTGGCTACTAAAGCAAAGGACAACACGCTACAGCCGCACGAATTTCAGGTGAGCTCTTGTTAGTTTTGACGGTGTTGGCAGGTGGTTTTAGTTGAATGCTTCATTCGTATATCACATTTCATCTGTGTAAATGAGGTTACGAGCCCCGTATGCTAAATTTCGGTCCTGGATATTCATGTGTCCATAACAGTTGAGGATTCTGTGCTTATTTTTCCGCCTGAGTATCGTTTATCGCAGTGTGCTTGTTATTAAAGCTCTTACTTTCTTACTACAAGCCGCCATTAATTTGTCGACCTTCCGTAAACCATGGTTTCTAATCTTTGGGATTTGACACTTCAGTGCTTTCAACCGACTTCTGTTAGACTCACAAGTGTATGGGGCAAACGTTAGTCCTATCATCCTATCTCTTACCATCCTCTCTCAGGCCTACCTTGTCCATTGCTCAGGCCTAAAGTGGTAATTACTGTAGGTGTTTTCGACGTCCGAACTCGAAACAAACAGCTCTCAGACGGACGTTAGACTCGTTGCGTGTCAATGTCTACCACATGTCAGGGACTGGAACCCAGGACAATAGTCAACGTATGGTACTGACTGCATCCGCTCTATCTACTCGGACACTCTTCACCGACGCTGCGGCCGGCTGACGTAAGGTGCGATATGTGGAGAATGGTGACCTGGCGTTGAGAAGTAGGGTTGTTCACCAGGGGTTGGATACTGTAGGTTGAGTTCGTCTCTCAAACGGTTGGAGACTTCAGGTGAGGCAATAGTTAATCGGGCTCAGTGGCTTGAATTTTGTCGTTGTTTGACCAGATTGTCTGTGAAACAGATGTGATTAATACGGCAGGACAGTGAAAGCCTTAAGGAAGCTGTCTTGTTGAGAACGCCGTTAATTCCACTTATGGCTCAGCTGTTCGCCTGCAAGGTGTAGACACCTTGATGTCGAATATTTGAATATAGACAGCCGCTTTTAATAGTTAACTCCCTCAATGATATGGTCGTCATTTTTAATTTTAGGGAACCGACCCATCCATTTTCCTTTGAAAAACCTGACAAGTACCACCCGGCAAACGTATGGAAGAGTTCCCATTATTGTCTAGAATAGTTCAATATATTTCCAGTTAGCACACGCCAGTTATGTGGGCAACACCATGATCATTTGAATCGATTCCACACCAACTGAGCTTGCTAATCGAACTGCCTGTATCTCATCGAGTCGTCTAAATAAATATTGTTCACTTCTGCGGAAAGCTCTCCGTTCAGCTAGTTCCAACCGTTTTGAAGCGACTGATCATGTTACGAACCACTCAGTTTCCCTGCATCGGTTAATACTGGCTTACAGTTAGCATGACAAGACGTGATCTCTCAAAGACTTACGAAAGGATTGTGAAACTCGACAATCAGTATACACTAGCAAGATTGATTTAGCTGCCGCATCTAGAAATCTCCAGAGTTTGTCATCTCATTCGGGTTACCAGTGTCACATGACTCGGTGTTAATTAAGTAGTCTGCGAAACGATCGGTTAATCACAAATGTCTTTGAACCCCAGCTGCTTAAGCTTGCAATTCTTCTTTGTTCTTGTTCCTAGGGTGGGACATTTACAGTTTCCAATTTGGGCATGTTTGGCATTTCCTCGTTCAGTGCCATAATCAGTCCCCCTCAAGCATGTTTGTTGGCTGTTGGGAACACGCAGCCCCAATTGCTACCGGACGAAACCACACCAAATGGGTATGTTTAACGCAATCGCGTTTGCTCATGAGTTCTTTCTTATTGCACTAAAGCTTTGGAATGTGTTTTTCCGCTGTTCATAACTTCGCACTTGTTCATTAGTTTATCAACCAAGCCAAGCTATTTAAAATGGGTTGTTATTGTTGCATCCTCTCGATTGGGCGAAGCCTTCAATCCCGAACGGTGATCGTTAAATGGTTGCGCCGCATTGAAACCATTTTTTGTTTTTTCATTTTGTTTGCAGCAGTTGTCTTTTGGTGAGGTTCAGCACCTCGAGAAAGCCTCATGTTGTGGATAATGCTACCGCAAACGCACACGTTCCTTTGCACAGATAACCTCGTCTGATGATCACCTGTTAGTTGACAGTGCTAACTTCCACACAATACCTATGTCCGTTCCTGATCACAATGGGTTGTTGTCATTCTCGACTCGTACCGTACTGCTCACTAGGGATCGCTGAGTAGTAACGATGTAAAACAGCAATCGCACACTGTTGCGAGTTCGCGTCTCGGATCCTGTTTAGATTTGAAAAGTCTAATAGTATGTTGATTACATGCAGCCTAATTTATCTCACGGTGCAGAGCACCCGGATGATGTAAAAGTTGAAATTGCCAACCTCAGCTTTCATATGAATTTAATAACTAGCCGTACATACGGTGACTATCTCAGCGACAATACTGTGCGTACGAATAATTAAGTAAAGAAAAGTGACTTACGGGCTAATTCCCCCCTCTCTTTGTCGCTCGGCCTTGTGCTTATCGTAGATCACGAGGTACCTATGTAACACTTTACAACGATTCAAGGCAGATGCCACTGGATACACTGATGACAATTTCCAACTTACCGTCAGCATTTACATCCAGCTCAGCTCTGCAATCCGACGATGACCCAACAAAACAAGGACGTCACGTCAATCCAATGCTTCTCTCTTCCGAGTAGCACTTACATTTTTTCAAAAGGACAGTGTAAAAGCCAAGGCCCGATGACAAACCGTTATTCTGATTTTCGAGACATTCTTCGCTTTCCATGGGTGTACTGGTGGTTTAGTCCTTCTTCGCTTTGCCACCCTATAGTTCATCGTTTGCTTACGACCACCAATATTCGCACCACCTATTCACTGCGCTGACCATACATGTGATCAACTGTGTGTCTGCTTACTACCGTTGTGGGTGAAACCAGAGATTTCGTTCCAGGATGAAGCCGGCCCTGTACTCAGTACAGAGCAGAGCAGTCTTGCTGTAAAAAAAAAACACTAATTGCACTCTAGTGATGTGCAGTTCTATCTTACAGTATCGTGAGAATCTGCATTTTTGCGTTGCTATCATCCGCTCGTTTGTATCTGTGATTGTTAAGTTGTCAGTTAAGACTCACGTGGCCTGGCAGAGTTCCCAATAACTAGAATGTTTTCTTAAGCGGTCGCAGAAGGTTCTTGAACTTTGGACTATATTGTGTATACTGTTAAACGATTCAATCCTGAGGAATAGCATTCAGGCCAGCTGGGGTTCGAACCCATGACCGTTTGTTAGGTAGCCAGCGTTTCCACCGATTTTACTGGAAACGTGAAGTTGTGGATTTTAATGGAATGGCAACAGGCACTTCTCGTTTGTGTGTTACCACAGGATGTATCCGCTCGCCTTTCAGATAATCTAATCGCAACTATCCTGGCTATGAAAGTAATGGTTGTAAGCTAAATTCCGAGTCACCCCAATTGTCTTAATTTGAACTTCCTGATAATACGTGGTGTGTGTGTGGCTGACACAATCCTGGCTGAATCTGAACAACCTGGAGATATCCAGTCCATGTGTGTCTCTAATTTTCATAGTAGAAAGCAATTTGTGATGTAAATAATTTATGAAACACCTATTTGATCTCTGTCTCTATGACGTCTTATAAATCACACCAGCGGTAGACTTTGTTCAACCAGCAATTCCAGTTGAATTACTTAGTATTATCTGCGTGTCTTCTGTTCTTCTCTCTTCTCTGCGTCTAGATATCGAACCAAACACGTTATGTCCGTTACCCTGTGCTGTGATCACCGTGTGGTTGACGGGGCTGTCGGAGCAACTTGGTTAGCTGAATTCAAAGCGGTTCTAGAAAACCCAACTCTCATGTTGATTTGAAGGAAAAACTTCTACTGAGCAACTGACTTGCGTTATGGGACAATCGTTGTATTTTTCTCTATCGAAACTAGACTAGCCAGTGATCTTGTTCCCAGTAGCGCCGCAAGCCATCCCACTGTCATTCTACCTCTTACAGTTTATTCGTTTATCTGAACACTTTTCTTTCGGTCCCATGTTCTTTCTACGAGCTTCCTCGTCAATCCCTGCTTGTTGGATTCCGTGGTGGCGCTGCAACAGATGAGCCTTCTACGTCAAAGTCTGCAGTTCACTATATGTATGCGAGCACATGTATGGTTTCAATATATAAAAAATCCCTGTTGACCACTTTCAGTTTCCTTAATTCCATCCAACTTCACTCGTGCTTAGTTGAGACAACAAAGCGGTACCATCGTCTTTGTTCGTGGTGTGTTTTACTCATTGGTGAAAGTCTTTTATTTGAGCTTAAGAGTGGAAAGACGACACATGGCAGATCCGACACAGTCGTATTGCCCACTTCTCGATTACTTTCCGTTTAGGATAGTGAAGATTTACGGACAATTTTTGTCGTATAGTTTGGTGCAGTCCTGTTTCAAGTTATGATCTGTCCAAATATTGTTCAGGTGAACAATTAGAGCAGGTTGAACGTGTGACGTTCTACGTTAAAGTTTCTGCATTCTCCGTGACTGGTCCACAGGGTGTGGGTGTGCGTAAGCTGCAACGGGAAATGTGCACTTGGAAGTCGCGAAGATATGTCTCTCGGATTCGAGCACTTCTCTGTGTTGCACATTAGACGACGTTCAGTGTCGATTTCGTTATCATTAGTTGATCACGGCTTTCCGCTGATACACTCCGAATGAAACCGCTAAACCAGAGTTTCTTTCCCACTGAATTTTGTTTGTGATCATTGCTTTCGTCTGGAATATGAGATGAACTCCGATACTCTTGCTCTCGAGCGTGTTGTCCAGTGATATCCCGTTAAGCAGGACTTACACATTACATATAAATATTCAGCTACAGTCATTTGTGAGTAGTGCTTAATTTGTCTGGTTATCTTGAGTAGTGTCTGCTCGGTTGTCTCCAACCTATGACTGTTATCAGACATTTGCAGCTGAAGTAGAGTCACTGATCTCATCGACGAAAGGACTGAAAGTTTGACCGCCTTCGTGTTAGTGATGTCGGTTACATTGTTGTCGTTGGATATTTGGTCCGCATTGCGCCTTTTTCTGGCCGATCGGTGAAATGCTCGATTCCCAGTAGCCAATACAAACTGGAATTGAATGGTCTTCTTCCTGACTAATGCGCATGGTGGCGAAGTGACGATAATGACCGTGCTTGCCTGACTTTTGACGGTGCTCATCTGTGAAACTGGGTGGCACTAGTCACAGGTTTCCTTCAACAAATCAAAAGGGAGACGAATCGCTTGTGGAGGTATTACTTGTATGTGAATGGACACCGATTTTCCTTCATGCAGGAAGATTTGTTTTCGGCTGTTGTTGTCCCAGAGTGTTGTCCGTAAAATCTGGTCTTCGTGACGGATTTCCCTCTTCCTGGAGTTCATTGGACGTAGATTAGACTTCATAGATTCCATGTCACGAGGTTAATTATGTTCCACATTCAACCGTGGGTCAGTTGTAATGAGTTTTAGACTTGAACCCTAAAAGGCGTTCAACTGGAACTGCAGCGCTCTGTATGTGGTGAAGCAACACTGACTGTGCAGTATACAATCTTGACAGAATGGTGTTCTCATTAGCGTGAAAGTGAAATGGAGTTAGGTGAAAAATGTCAATGAAAATACATAACATGTAGGTAGCAGTTTACTTAATATAAGCGCATATCGAAACTATGTAATAAAATGTTTAGATTCATCAAACCCCCGAGATTACAGTAAAAATGGTTTCGATTGTTGTGAATCACCAATTGGAACAATGGTAGCTTACGTGGTATGGCGGACGGACAGGTTGATGTGAGAATAATCCTTGACTTATGATTTGTTTGTTGATTGAAGTTATGCAAGTCTTGGAGTCACACTCCTCATTGTAGGACCGTGTACCGTTTAGCTCGCATGTAGTTGTGGCAGTGTTCGTGACCATTAGCCATATCAACCAGTGAATTGGTTGATGTATCGTTGACACCGACACTAACGTTGCTGACTGAGTTGGAACCGCTAACCATTTCGGGCTCTGTGTCGGGCCTTGACAGAATAAACAAAACCGCCTTTATAGTCTACATTATCCCTTGAAGTGTGGAGCAAAAGGTCAGCTTCGAGACACGTTGAATAATAGATGCGGAATGTTGGATAGGTAATTGACCTAAGTGCGTACATGGCACATTCATCAAGATAACCAAGGAACATTTACGGACAAATTCATTGGGGTGTGTGGTGATGGGCTTATCGTGATGGCTCGGTTGACTTAACAGCGACCTGCTTGTTTCGAACGGGTTCATTCGAATCCCTGCGTTCCTTAAACAGAAGCAAACTCCCATCGTTTGCTTTAGTGCTTAACCAGTGAAACTTTCCACTGCGGATTCATTAGACAAAGAACTAAAGGCATTCGCCAGTATGTTAAGAGAAATTAGTTCTCTCGATTTTTTCGTAAACCGAAATGTTTGTCAGCAATCCGTGAGACCCGGCTAACCACTGTGTGAAAGAAAGCCGTGAATATTAGCCTGTCATTCAGGTGATATTGTCATAGAGACGTTCAGACGATACTAACCATCCAATTTACTACGAAATTGAACACAACTCGCACTTGATCACAGTCTTCGCATTCAGATAAGCCTTTCGGCTAGCCCACTTCGAAAGGAAGCACTAGACTCGAGTTTCGCTCTTATTAGAGCTCATCAGTAGTGCATATCCTCGTCCCTACCGGAAGTTGCACTCCGGTCGTCGTGTCTGTAGGACTCACGTGTTAACCACAACACCAGTAACATCACAATAAGCATGACCGAACAGCTAATGTCAAACGCCCAACCACAACCCTGTGTGAATAGTGTTCAGCTTGCTCGGTCACTTCAAAAGAAGCATAAACAGAATCGCTATGTTTAATCCAGTCGATAACCTCCTTAGTTGGTTGAGGCTGCCGTTGGCTCCGCGTAGCCGTTCCGTGTAGTCTGCAGTGTTTCGTCCAGTCACGCTTACTTAATCGGCAACAGATATTACCCACTGCTTGGTCGGTTGCTATTCGATTTTGCAATCCACCTCGTTGTTCACACATGCAGGTTGCACAGGCCCTACTGTTGTCCTAGCCAACGGTCACATCATCAACCTACGTTCCTACCCAAACTTCTGATCGTAACTCTGGGTCGTTGTTGGGCTTGAAACTCCAAACAACCCGTCACTGTTATTGGTGGCTCGTTATTTTAATGGTTAAGACCATACAGGTCGATGATTTTTTAATGCTTCTCACGATCCAACAATCTGTTATATACCCTTCTGTTTTCTGCACGTTGTTTTGCCTGTTAGGTAGTAAGAGATTTTTTGTTTAGTATAAATGGAACACCACACACACACACTCGATAACGGCTTTCACATTTCCATAGAGTTCCCAGCTAGCCATTTACGAAGAGAAGTGTTCGACTCGAGTGTTACTCTCGTTAGAGCTCGTCAGTAGTGTATATCCTTGCTACAGTCGGGATTAGAACCCTGGCCACGTTTTCATGGGACAACCTGTGTTGACCACTGCGCCATTGACTTTCCATTAAGAATGGTCAAGTTGTCATATACGAACGTTCAGTCTTGATCGCGGGGTTGTCTATTGAAGTTAACAGGACGGTTACTGTGTTTCTTCCTGAGGCGATCGGATAACCTGGGCGCCACTCATAATCGGATTTGTCTGTACTTTATTATATAATGATCCGGCCGTTCCTAGTGTGAGGTCAATGGCGCACTGTTCGACGTTGCTTCTGCCTCGTTGAACCATTATGGTTGTATCGATCTAATGATAAATTATCAAAAACACCTGCTTATCACTATGATCTTGACGAAACTACAATATGCCTCCTGGATTCATTTCCACCATTTATGAACGGCCAGCTTCATGGCTCAACCTTAAGGCTATGTTCAATTGGAATTCTCAAAAGGATTTTGCATTGCACGTGGACATGTATTGTAAGTTCTGCGGGGGTATACATCCTCAGATTGCTGAAGTGGCGATGCGCCCACTCCTGAGTCCAATCCTGGTTAATATTCTCAGAAAAACAATTAAAACTGAACAGTTACATTCAGGTGTTCTGTCTGTACCACAAATATATAGATGACAATTTTATCCTTCACTTCATCTCTATGAATTTAAAAGGTGTCTGGTGTTTTTAATCGAGAACGAGCTCTCCCATTCAATTTACTGGAATTGGAAGTGAATGGACCCTTAACTATCTGGCATAAACATGTACGACGTCCAGGTTGATCAGTACGCAACGTAATTGTCTGTTCACAACGGCAGTCCTTTCAGGTCTTACAACTCTTTTGGTCTCAAACGGCTCGTGCACTTGTACAAACAGTCGACTCTCTCGGCTTAAGTCACTTCGCCACATTTTTTGTACTGTGACTGAACGGTCCGATGAAATTGAGCCAATTTAGGCTGCCACCGTTTTTTTGTCCCGTTCTACCGAAAGCCCTGAGTAAGCTAACTGGTGTTCAGCCACCTAATGAGATGTACGCACTTCTTTAACTAAGCCGTCTTCGTGGTTACACTTTCAATAAAATGAGGCTGTGTTCAAAAAATGAAGAAGTTCTGAGTTATTTGAATACCGTTCAATGTGGTCTAACTGGCACAAACCACTGGATTAAAAATATCAACTGTTACCTTTCCGACTACAGTTTCCACACAAATATGGAATAGAGGCCGGTTTGTTTACTCTGATGTTGTACATAACTAATGTAACTTAACTATTGGTCTGGGAGAGCGAGGAACCTGGACACAATACAGCAACAATGTATTTCAGGGCGGGGTGGTGCGCACTGTGAGAATAAGTCATATGTAAGTTTCGGTTACGGCGATCGATGCGGTCGATAAAATGGCCGATTCAGACAGTTATCGTTGGATCAATTGACCCGTATGCAACGCGTGTGGAACAGCCGTTCATCCGCCGCTGATGAGCGTATGCCTTAATGATATCAATATCTTTTTTGCTTTTATTTCGGTAGGAACCAAGTTTTCAACAAACACCCCCACTCCTGGCGACTTATTTGGAAACATCCACAGTACAAACGATTGTTTGTAAAGACATCAGTACAATATTAGGAATTAGTCATTTTTGCACGATGTTGTACTGATATTAGGAGAAACGATTCTGCTAGCACGGTCATAAGTTTCGTATAAACAGGAAGGTCAACAACTCACTGGCATTAATTCATCAATCACATTTGATCGCAACTTTGGAAATCAAACAAGTTGTACCGAAAAAAGGTGAGAAGTTAGTTTTGAATATTCGATCTACCACAACTAATTTAGATTGGACGCATTTTAGGCACAATGTTGCACAAGTTTGGGTGTTGAATGTGCATACTTAATCCGTTTTTCGTACATTTTGCAAAGTTTGAAATGATTGCAAACGTTACTGATGAGTAGTTTGGGATATGTTTCAGTTCAGGTCGAGTGTCACTCACATCTGATTGCAGCTTTCGCATTCAGGTAGACTTGTCAATCAACCCTTTTGAAAGGACGCAATGGGATTCGAGGTCTTCACTTGTTGGAGCTCGTCAGTAGTGTATATCCCTGCCTCGGTCGGGATTAGAACTCCGTTTACGCTTTCGTGAAGCAACCGCACTGGTCACTGCACCACTGAATTCACAGTAGGCACGACCGAATTATCATATCTGAACGCTCAACCATTTTCGTGTGTGAGTAATAATCAGATCGTCCGATCGGTTGGAATGAACAGATAATAAACAT
>LOND01001533.1:4670-39013 GCA_014220965.1 Paragonimus kellicotti | reverse complement strand
GTTGTGACTGTCGAGCCTGTTTCAGGTGATTGATGCGTATGTGTGCGTGTGCGTCACCAGCTGCCTTGCGCCTCCGACTCGGTCGAGGTAAGTGTGCTACATTTCTCAGTGTTTATGGTCCAACTATGTGTCACACTGATGATACAAAGGACCAGTTCTATGATCAGCTGTCCGTCACAATCCGGTCGACACCAGTGAGTGACTGACTGTTTGTTCTGGGTGAATTGAACGCTCAAGTCGGGCGCGACTCTGTAGCTTGGCCGGGAGTCATCGGACCCTACGGCATTGGTTCAGTCAATGAGAACGGTGATCGTCTGCTCCACCTGTGTGCTACTCACGAGCTGGCTATCACGAACACCCGATTCCAGCTGGATGCGAGCGACATCACGACGTGGACTCATCCACGAAGATCCAGTTACACACATGTGTCAGTCAAACGCAACTTCCAGCTACCGCTGATGTCACTCTAACATGAACTGCCGACTCATCACCGTCACCTTTTACCGGGTTCCCATCCCCCAACAAAAATAATCAGCGGGAGGTTTATTTAGGTACGGCTTTTCTCTGCTCGGTGTGCAGAATATCTGGCATTGTTCAGATAATCGGCATCTGTGGCGCATATTCCTATGATTTTCCTCCATCCTCCCCACACTCAAAACCGCTGCTTCTTGAGTTACCTTTCCATTGCGATTCGAAGGTTGTCAAGTTCACTTGGTTCGTCTGCCGTCAGCTCGTTAGTTTTCCGCGAGTATATGGCTAGCCACATTAACCAATTCTTTCAACATTTTCGGACATGCAATGTGCACAATTTTGAATTGATTTCGGACTGCTGGTGGCAATTTCCTTCAAGAAGCGATCCACCAGTATGCGTTTTTCTTAATCTCGGCCCAACTTTGGCAGGGCTGTTGACAACACTGTCACCATTGACAAGATGTAACCAAGAGCGTCACCTCCGGGTCCAACGCGGGTGCTTCTGATGCGTCGCACTAACTCCTGATAATCAGTCTGGCTGTCGAACCCGGTGATCAGTGCTTTCCTCACGACGGCTTATTGCAGCGACACAGGACTCCTGCACATTGACTCCAGCACCACGTTTGCCCTAACTTTCACCAGTATCATCAGGGCCTTCCCCCAGTCGATCTTGAATCCTACTTTCACAGCCACGTCCATCGAAGTCCTCCAGGAAGCTCCGGACGTCCCCATCCTCGAACGGCTGCGGCCACGGGATCTTCATCCTCCAATCCTGGTCACGGCACCAATTGTTGTGAGCCAAGAACGCGGATGGCACAAGGTTTATTTATTAAGAATATCAATACATGAGTTATGTGATTCATTACCACCCTTCCCCTCCAAAAAACACTCATTTACATACACTGATCCATGGACGCCACAATTGCCACCACCAACTTGACATATGGAAAGCTGTTTTTTTTTTCCCGAGCTGCACCCCGACGTTCCTTCTTCTATTTTCTCCGATTACTTCAATACCTATATATGTACCACACCTGACAACCGATAACTAGTACAGTGTGGTCGTGGTTCTTTACTAGACTAATATTTATTGTAAAATCTCTTGACATTATAACCTGAAAACTACGAGTGAGCAGTGCAATCAACTGTAAGAAAGGTTGCATTGATAATTTGACTAATAAAGTAATGTGTAAAGCTGAGGGATGTTTGACGTTGCACATGAAGATACAGTGATCTGGACTTCGCAAGGTCATTATTATCCTCAAGTAACCATGTCACATTATAATCATGGTAACCGCCAAATGCCTGGCCTAAATAAGTTTACGTTGAGAGCTAGTGAGTTACGTGATGGAACAGACAAGTATTAGGGTGTTCCTCATATTTGTCTTTTACAAACAAATATTTGCCAAAATATATGGGCGCATTGAAGAACAGACCGCGACCAGTAAAAAATTTGATTGTCAGAGAAATAGTCGAATATGCCGGATGATAAAAATGGGGTAGACTGTTTGATGCCCAACAAATCTGCTATCTTTTCAGAGAAGTGTGGCCATGATTTGCTACTGATAGGGGATAAATTGTAAACGAGAATGAGAGGAGGACTGTAATCCAAAGAACACTCCAGTGATGATGCTGCGACTTCACCGTCAAATCCAGCATTATGATTACGTTCATATAATAGTATCTGATGAAGAATTAATTAGTTACAAAAGAGTAAACGTGTTTATAACTTAAATCAGCGTCTCTATCACTGGTATTACCATTGCACACTGGTGTGCATATACTAATAGCTCCAGGTTTCCCACTGAGCGACAACAAGATGGGATGGACTAGGTAAACGTGAAAATCAAGCCTGGAATGTGAACAACCATAAACAAAATGATTTATGTCCTTGAAGTTCGGTTGTATTTATACACATGTAAGAAATATTTTTTCCAAAAACCCTCGTTGCTAGTGCGGTGTGCGCCCATCTTTAGTAAACAATGATGTGTGAAGTGTTCAGAGAATATTTCCGTTAATGGTTGGTATAAAACCATTGCATATCCAATAGGAACGGCAGGTGGTAATCATGTTCCTCATATGTTTACTCCCTTGACATGTTAATTAGTTCATCAGAGCAGAAAGAAGACATATTGCGATATGTTAACATTTCATTTACTCTCATCAGTCGCAAACGTAAAACATGCCAGTTATATACATCATATAGATAAGGACAAACAGGGACTAGACACGCCTACAAGCACACCAATTATTATGTAATCACGACCATGGCAACCCGATAGGTTGCCTCAACCACTTTTGTGCACATAACGTCGGCTGGTAAGTTCGAATGAGCATCGCTTCGCAGAAAGCTAATAACTTCGGGTTTCGATTGCGCAACAATATCTTGAATGAGTTTAATGGGTCAACTTGGTGACCTGTTGTCATGATGTGTTTAGCAATCGATGACGTTGGATTTCGAGCCGTCAGTGCACCAAGTTGAGGCTGGTGCATCATCTGTTGTTTCAACCACTTCGGGATGTGTTCGGCGACTCGTTGTGATAGTTGTCGATCTGTTCTGCCTATGTAAACGTCACTGCAACTGCAGGTGAACTGGTACACAACACTGGGGTACATAATACGATGAAAAACCCTGAGCCCATACTGACGGCTCAAAAGAAGGATGTTTTCCTATTCTTGCCATTCAAAGGTGACCATCTAGCCAACGACATAAAACACAAATTAAAGTCTGCTCTGGCTCGAACGTATGCGGCTGCGCAGTTGCGCTTATTTCAAACCACCAGAGGACCAGTTCTCCGCAATCGCGAAAGTAGTTTGTCCAACTGTTCTGTATCTCATGTGCCTAATCGCTATCAGCTTACCAGAAGCTGCCTTAACTGCGTCATCTGTGGTTAAACTCAAGCAAAATTTTTATGCACATATTCTGAACACTAAACCGAGTGTTTAGGTGATTTTACCATCAGAATGTTAAATAGTGTCTGCCTCTCACTGCTGATACTAAGCAGCTGTCGTCCTATGTACATTGGTGCATGCTCGATAGGAAATGGTTAGGTCTTTATTTCGTTTATTATCTTCTGCTTTTCTCTTCCGCATTATTTCTACTAGTGACTCCTTGGAATTGGAACACTTCCTTAATTCAGATTTACATAAACCTTCTCAGCTCTCCGTGCTCCATAAACTGTCTATGAATCCTATAAAATATCCCTTGTTTGATTCATATAGACCCGTTGTGGTGAAAATCTACTCGATTCATCGCTTATCCAAACCCCGACACAATAGAAGATCTAACAGGGGACCAATCCAAACGTCGCGTTAAAGATACTACATCAGGATTGGACAAAAAAGCTCAAGTGTGATGCCTTCGTTCGGAGTACGATTTCTAGGGCTATTCGAAGTCCCTAATTCCGAGTATTACACCCGTGTAGGGTTGTCTGATAAAGACAGGCTCAGAAGTTTAAAACTGGAATTATCTTTGTGATATGAGAAGAGTTGATGATTTCTTGGTTATGTATGTAAAATTAGCGGAATCTAGTCCAAGAAGCGCTCGTTTTCTACGACAGTCTCAGCTTTAGCGTCTCATGTAGAATGTCGCAGTATCTTTTGGTCCCATCTCGAAATTTAGACTATGACGAATTGCCAAATGTGGCTGTTCATGATATGTAATACTGCGCATCATCTGGTGTCTAATCTACATCCCTCACTAATGAACACATGCATTTTGTGACGTTAAATGCCATTTATCGCAAAAGAATGTGAGCCATACAACAATTGTTGATGTACAACCATGCCTCTTGAATAACTAACCATCTACTACCCGTTCAAAGTTCTACAGTTGATATCTTCATAAATTTGGTACAACTGTTTCTAAGTGGGTCCAGTCCATGAGAAAAGGGAACCGCAACAGAGGTTTGAGTGAACTCCCTATACCATTGACAAGTTATCATCCCCGTTTTTAGTTATCTGTTTTGGAAGCCTTGCTCATAAAGTCACGTAGTCTGCAAGTGGATTTATGTCCGTGGCATAGCCGCCATTAGCGTTTTGTTAGAATGCTAGTGTTGGGCATCCTGTGATGGTAACAAATAGTCAAATTCAGTTGTGTTAATTGCAGTAATGGAAGCCTTGAAAGTCGTCAAACGAGTCGCAGATAGAATATCAAACACAGTGGTAACTAATCACCCACAGTGACTTGAAACACCGTAATCAACCAGTAACCTAATGGGAAGTCCGCTTGGAATAGTTCATAATGTTTAAGCCGGTAGGAAACAGTGGACGAAATTTTCTACAAATTGTTCTACACATAAAGTCGATGAACAACAGAACTGTACTGGTGTTAAAAGCACCATAACAAACGGGTTAATAAGATGTAAAATAGATATCGATTATTTGAAGCGACCGATGAAAAGGGAATTGTGTTGTGTTATAGACAAGACCTCAGTAGCAGGTTGCGCGCACAAAACGGAGAGATAAGGTAAAACTTCGATATGTGCCTAACAGGTTTGTGTGCTCATATGACGTCGGATACGTGACATAAGTGGATGGAAGTAATATATATTCGGCTATTTGGTACAGTCGTTGAAGACGAAGCATTGTATTGTTTGTTCATCGTTTCGTACTTGATTTTGGTTGATGAAGGAGTGTAACAAAATAAAGTCATCAGTTCACCTCGTGGTTTATTAGGATATCATTCAGATGTAACACAAAATACAGAGGAGTAAAAAATTCAATGACGGAGAATTTCGCGATGATTTGAAAATAATGAGTTAGGATAACGAAGTGTAGTTTGCTGTATGCATACTGTGCTATAGTATTTGCCTATTTTAACACATAATAAACCCTTTTTTAAGTATGTAATATGGCATTGCAATCGAGTGTCAAAATGCACTGCCACTGTCAAGAAACAAAAATATACAGATTTGTGATACACGTCTATCAATGCGAAAATGGAATGCATTAAACAAATTAGCATATGATTACTGATTTGAAGATTTAATCGGCAAACCGGAATGAAGCAGCAACCGAAATAACTAAGAAAACATGTGGTGATAGATTCGGTGTCGCCGATGCCATAGCAAGAGGTGTGCAAGCCGTCGGTTTTTATTCTTTGGATTCCTTTTCGAGCCAGATATACTAATGAATGTGATTTTGTTCTGATCGATAAACCGATAGGGTTAGCAGCCAGTGGATTGAACAAGCAATCAATATATCCAATCAACAAAAATATCTAAACTCAACTTGATACATATACATTTATTTAGGCTTGGAAGTTACTGTTCATGTAAACAATGGACCGAATGTGTGTTGCAAAAGACGAGTTGGCGAATTCCGCATTTGAATTGTACAATAGTGTGAGGCCACTTTGATCAGGCCAGCATAGCACATTGTCAAATGGAAAACTCAAGGCTATATGCTGAGTTTCAGTGTCTAAGTAAACATTCATCAACATGATTAGGTGATAATGTGGTTCGAGGAACCGAGGACGAAACACCGCTTCATCCATTGCAAGGCACTTATCGACTACAGGTCACAGTGTCAATATCGCATCTTCGTTTAAGGTCTTGATGAACGCTCACAGCTCACAAATTCTCAAGTAATTGAAGCATTATTGATCAGCCGTCAACAACTCGTGCTGTGTACACAAAAACAACTAACTGTCAACCTTCATTTACGTAGGTTTAGCCGTGAGTACCAATTACGATCCAACCCCATTTGCACTTCTAATCATTTCATCTGAGTCTCGTCGGTTTTTTAAATTCTAGTTACACGTTTACGCTTAACGAGTGTGCGAAATCAATTCATATAGCAATTTGTGTCCTCTGACTACTCCATTCAAATGGCATTTAAAAATGTACGAATGTTGCTTACAATTTCAAAGTCAATGTCCAAAACTTGTCTTTGTTTCCCAAGATATCAAAGTTGTGTAATGATCTTCAAACACGACTGTAAGATCCACTTTTGGCACACATGTGAAGGTAAGACTGTCTCTCTTTGAACAGTTCTTATCGGACCGAAATGGAAGCCGTTGACAGCAATACCACAAACATTGAATGCTTTCAGTTTTGATCGACTAATTTTTGGTGAAGCCAAAGAAGTCTACCATCCAATGGATCGGTCCATAACAAAACGAAAATTTAAGTTCCCTGGGTTGTTGATGTAGGCAAAGCGAAACGGCGACGAAAACATGGGTCACCGGAACTTCGTGGCACCAAAATCACTCTTAAATTTTGGCGATTAAATGGGCTACTCACAAATCAAATAAGTAGTATGATGTATGTTTGAACGGTTTATTGGCCTGGGTGTACACTGTATTTAATTGTTAGACTGTCCGATTCTGTGTAGATAATTCCGAAATCAAACATTACAAGCTACCCATAAGCGTATGAACCCAACTGAGATACTTAGGCAGCAGAAACATGAGGATTTTTTTTATAGACCTCGGCTATCTGAGTTGAATCGGTGGAAAATATGGCACAACTGACCGTAACACATCCAAAAAATCATCTCAATGAATGTTTCTATTCAGTCACGAACATTGGAGTATCTAGTGACATACGGGTAGCGGCAAATTCCTGACCTCACCAATTTATTAACAATGCTGCTTAACGTCCGAGCACTGTCAAGGTCTAAAGTAAATGGGGGAGATGAGAGATGTGGCTTTCCTTTAGCCAAAAATGAGGTACATACATGCAAAAAACTGATCGTGAGTCCACAATGAAAACCATCCTAGCAGACACGCAAAACCCTAACACAGACAGTACGACGGCTTACAATATTTTGAGAGGAACGGATCCCAGGGAGACTGAAAATACTAAAATTTCATAAGTACATCTCGGAGATTCAATATAGACAAATGCAGTCAACCGGAACTTGCACCTCACAGTTAAGAGATGTCTTGTAAACACACAGATTTGGTGTCCCATTGAGATTAGGTTTGTTCATAGAGAACGTTCCACAACATTGTCAGATGACTTGTATACATTCTCCGTCCCATCCGTCACATGATCACCCCATTGTACAAAGGATGCTTTTCAACGGGCACAACCTTACGGAGACATCGGTGCGTTCACACAAGTTAAATTTTGTCGATGTTTACTGCTTTTTTCAAACTTTTCGCCTCTAGAAAGAGCCGAATTTTTTAAATTTTATTTTCCGTAGCAAGTTATCTCTGTGCATTTCTGTTCACTGCCTCGGGGAATTTATACGCTTGTGCACAGAACACATCCGTTTTACATTTGGAGGATTACCTTACAAACATTAATCGGTAGTCCACTAGGCCCAACTCTAAGAAATATATTTTTAGAACTGATTGAATTTTAACAATCTGATGCTATAGCTGGTGCTAGCTACTACAAACAGCATGCAGATGATATTTTGTATATTGCACCAAATGTTCATATTTAGATTTTTGAATTCCGTGCATCCTAACCTTCCCATTTTTCACGAGCAGGATTCAAACAACGGTGTATCTATTCCACACATTTTACTCACTAGGCATCTGGATAACTCATTACAACGTTGAGTGCACCGCTAGGCGAAGTGAAGTGGCTTGTATTGACAATTTTTCACTTTTGCACCGATTGCTTACAAATGAAGTCAAGTAAGTTTGTTATTTCAAAGAGTCCGACATATTTGCATCGATAACTGCTTCCAAAGAAAGCAGGAGATGACAAAGAAGGTGGTGCTCGCTAACGGATATCTCAGGGAGTTTGCTGATATCTACAGCCACAAAGACCGAGCAAGTCTGCCTTGTGTATAACCCCCATTCCTGAACCTACCTTTTAATGGCAACCTTGTCTGTACTGATGTTAGTCTACCTTAGCTCGTACATACTCTGAAGTGCAGTTGTTACCCACAACTAGGAGTGTTGGTCAGTGTGTGCACAATTGTGATGTACTAAACTGTTCCTTTTCTCACGTAATCCATCCTTTCGTTGCAGCTGAAATGAAGTCTGTGTCGGCAAACAGATCGGTGCCTGCGAAATAGAATGGCTGTCCATATGTCTTATTGTTTCTTGTACCCGATAACTCAACAGAGAACGACAACAGTACCAGTAGGCTGAAATCTCACTTCATTCATTGCAAAGTACACCATGGAAACAGTTCACGTTATTAACCCCGCCAACATGGTTCACATGTGATTGCACAAGTACAACCCCAAATTGCTTGAATCCGTCGAGGCAGCGTTAATGTATGCTCATCGTCCGACCCTATATGTGCACGAAATGTTGACTCATGCAGTTTGTCCGCCATGGAACTGATGACAGTCTTTTCTACACGTGAAGCCAAGCGGTTATCCGTTTCTAGTATTGTTGCCATCCGCAAGTCCAATGTGTTCCACTGTGTTACATTCATGATTGAAGAACGCGAACGGAATGTTAACATTTCACAATATACGTCTTCTTTCGTAATTGGTGAGCCGATTCAAAGAAACGCAGTGTCTTAAACGTTGTTCGATTTCATTTCGGGTTTTCATTCCATCATGTTAATATACCCTCACACAGTCAAACCAAAGTGGGTTGAATTATTTTCAATTTTGTTTGTCTTGCAGATGATCACAGATCCAAGCATCTTCATATCAGGCAAGGTTGTCCTAAAGATATTTGACTGAGATCGGACCAGTACAAAAGGCTGCGCATTTCAACACGTGTATTCGACGATAAAGAAATTATACTTTTTTGCATGGCTTCTGTGAAATTATTACACTGTATTGCTGGAAGATTCCATCAAGTCCGCACTTGACTCAATAAATAACAGTAAAGATCTATCCAAGTGTTGATAGGAAAACCCGTATTTTGTTCATTATCTAGAATAGACAAAATATTCACAGTATTTCAACTTAACCATTGCCTGTCATTATTTTTGTACATGTTTTACATATACGATTTTGCCAACATGATTTCCACTGTCGTCTGAAGACGCACATCTTACAACTCACTGTGTAATTGTAACACTGAAACGAGGGTGTCCGCGTCCTCACTATTACTTTTCAGTTTTGATTCAGGTGTTTCCTCAGAAAGTAATTGTACCACGATATATTTGAGCTCTGTGCATCACAGAACTTGTAAAGTTGCTGTAAATCTTTGAAAGAATACGCTGGTTCGTCCTCGATATAGTAGTGCGCTTGACAAAAATCGGATTCTCCTCCTGGTAATAATTAACACGGAAAATCTCGGTCCCGAAAATAACGCGACTGTCCCCGTAATTGCTCCCAAGACAAACCAAAAACGGGTGCAAAAAACAGCTTCATTCCGCTCCAAAAACGTTTTGGACAACGAGAAAAATACAGGATATTTATATGGTGCATAACGGTCTACAAACATTCTCGAATCAGAAAATCGAAGGTCAGTTACCGAAAATAATAGTTAAAGTCACCAATCCACCAATGAGCATAGTGGAATAAAGGTCGGACAGTTAATAAAAATAGCTCAGGCTACCTGTGCTGGACAGTTCTGCTCATTCTGATTGGATAGACTCGCTTTCTCGAGGAAGGAGACGGTTTTGGGCGGAGAAAAATGGATTCCCTAACAAAAGTTCGCTTTCGCCAATTACATCCAGTGGTGTAATTATTAGCCGGCGTAAATGACACTGCCTTCTTTTTATATATGATAATCATCGCAACCCAAAGGACTACTTTCGAAACTAGACTTCCCATTTATTCTGCACTCATTTTATTTCATCCATCCATGTATATTTGCGTATACGGTATCCTGGTGCTACGACGCATTTGGTGGCTTGCCTGTTGGTTGATGAGACCATTGCACATTAATGCGCTGTAAACCATCACTGATTCCCGCTGTTTTCACCAAAATCTGATTAATCATTCCCAGGGCTAAACCAACACTGTCTTCTCATGCTACAGCCATTCAGACGGGATGACTGCTCGCTACAAATGGTCACGTCTTAATGTGGTGAACTTTCTAAACGTTACCTCTCGTGCTACTTCTGGATTACAAATGATCTACGTTTGTCGAATGTTTACACCTGACCGCAGGTCAGTTGATAGTCCACCGGCGGATCATTTTGCCATCCCGACTGTACGCGAAACATCGGATTCGCAGGCACTTCGGTTACCGTTTCCGGATGTCACGTGATAGCCCGTTCAAATCGCATTTGACTCGCGTGTCACGAACGCGCGTTTAATACATGAAAATAACGCATATTCATGCGGTGAGCTTATAAATTGCAACAACCGTCACTACAGACTTCATTAACTCAATAGGAAGAACCGGGTGTCAGCTAACTCCTTAATACAGATACCTCAGTTTATTAGCCACGCAAGATGGAGATGCTGGAAATGATGTAGTAATATTATGTGTCAAATATAGGGCAGTTATAGTTTTGTGATGGGAAGCATATGCAGTACTTTCTATTAGGCATAATACAGCAGTGAACATAGTGTCACACGGGTGGTAGTAATTATATAGGGAAAAACGATTGTCATAGTTAGAATATAAAACACTTCTAGAGAGGGCGACATCGGTTGCTGAAGTAAAAACAGGCAGATTTAGTGACACAATTGAGTTATTCTTCAAAGTAGCTTACTTCATATTTCAGTCGCGGTTCATCGACAATGCACGTGAGCAGATGGCATAAGAAAGCAATGACGAGAGAACGTATTAGTCGCGAGGAATTTTCGGTTACTTTTCTCAAAATCTGTTATCTAACATTCTTGCTGATCACATGAGGATTTCATCATACACAACCGATTATCTGCTAACGGCGACTTGCAACGAGAGATATGTGTGAAGCGTTTACTTATTGAAGGGACCAATTTGAGCAGTTATAGTACGGGCTAGATCGCACGAATGCAGAGTATACTCGTTTTACCATAAAAAGGCTGGCGTATTTCCAATGAGTAGTTTGGCAGATTTGATGATTATAGATGAGACCTCAATTGTGAAAAATCAGGGACTTCGGCTGGATTCGAACGCACGACAGAAACAACATGCACAAACGCGGCGAGCGCTTTACCAGCTGGACGCAGCTCCATCATCACAGACGGCGCAAGTTAACGAACTCTATGGCTGAATGCTACACCCACATAACCTTTTGAACTCGCGTTACCGTCGATTTAAACTGTAGTATTCGCTTGCCCACACACGCTGTCACCAAGAGTGGATAGAGGTACAAGCTTCTGTCAGTCCTGAATCAGTGTCCTGTTCTTCATGATGACGGAACTCTTTTTGATTTATTGGATGGATGGCAACAAGTGGTTTGAAATGTTTTGAGTTACTTGCGAATTGTCACAGGTTACAGGAGTTGTATAAGTTTTCACCAAGTCAAAATGTTTCTCTCAGTTTTAGAGACCACAGGAATATTTGTCTCCCAATTTACTAATAACTGAGTGTCATCTCTGACAAAGCCAATGAAAAATGATAACGTTGAGCCACCTGATCGTGCTCTATCCTTGATAAAAAAAAATTAGTTGAACAGCCTACCGTGAACGCTTTCTGGCTGATGCCGGTACGCCTATGACGTACTAGTCGGTCATGGTTCGTTTTAAGAGAAAAGGATAAGAGACAAAGTCTTACTTCTCAGGAATCGATAAGAAGACAGTCAACGCCTGTTGGAATCTCAACGTTTGATGAGTGAAAAAGTGTTCGATACAGCAACGGTCTTAGTGAAGGTCAGCCTAATGTGGATTATTAAAAACGGGTCTAACAATGATTATAATAACCTGAATATTCTACTTATTCAATTATGATTACGACAAACAGTATATGGATATTTTGAAAACAAGGCTAACGGCAATTGCACATCAGGCCTCAGCAATAGATTCATTTTATCACAGTTGACTGCTAACCTGTGGGTCCATTGTCGCCATTCTGGGAAAGAACTGGAAGACAGCTATCTAGATTGGGACCTGACGACATTGAAAAGGTTGAAGCAACTTGCAGCCTTCTATTTCAAAGAGCAGTCTATTCTCTCTCTCCAATTAATTACAGTAGATTGCACTTTCTGCAGGCAACATACTCGACGATCAACTGTGTGGCAGTAAAAGGTTTCTCCCTAATGTTCCAGCAGTCCATACTAGCTGTGAATTGGATCGACGTTTTCTCTGCAGTTTTTTTCACTGTATTCGATATCTTTGCCAACCGTGACCTGGATGAGGTAAAAAGTCTGCGGATTTTACCTGAGATCTTAGCTGTTTCTATCTTCAAAATTCGGTAAGTTCGTCAGATCTCTCGACCATCCTTCATGAATTTTGAAAGTTTTGTCCACAAACTTTTACAGGCAGCACTCTTCGCGCTGCCAGGGACAGAACCACTACGGAGATTTTAAAATGTCCAATGTTGTCAAAAATAAATAAGTGCAGCTAAGTTTGTCGTCGGATAATCCGTTTTCAGAGGTGATCGACGTATGCCAGGCATCTTGAATTGGCGATCAGAGGTCGTTGATCTCAGTAGAAGTTCGAAGGCCAGTGCTTTGTGGATTTCACCTCATCGCCTTACTTAGCACAACAATGTGATCATCCGGCGGATTGGTAGACAAAAGCAAAACACATTAGATGATGATCACAACACTGCTATATTCCTTTTCGTTACGACCGACAATC
Organism: Paragonimus kellicotti; assembly: GCA_014220965.1. NCBI lineage: Eukaryota > Metazoa > Platyhelminthes > Trematoda > Plagiorchiida > Troglotrematidae > Paragonimus > Paragonimus kellicotti. The sequence continues at coordinate 25,990 of LOND01001533.1, read as the reverse complement.
AGTCAGGTCAGGTCTCCAGGGTTATCGATGTGATCCTTTTAGGTCCAGAGTTGGTTTGGGTCTCAAGAACAGCATCTCATGTTTCAACAGTTATTACGCTGAAAGTTTTCATAGGTTAATAACAGCGGACTGACTGTAAGCAGGTGCGATGCGAGCCGGCCAACAACCGAGCAAAGTTGATTTATAGAGGAACACCCACCGAATCGGTTTTTGTCTACTTCTGAGGCTTGCATGTGAAACAATCCGATATCTTTTTATTAAACAAGCTGTTTATCCTGTGGACCGACAAACTGAAGATTAACGTTTTGCTACGATCACGTGCTGATAGTCATAGTTTTTTCCAACGGGCAATAGGCATAAATGTAATGATTTATAACACTCGTCTGCGACTTAATTTTCGAACCAAAAGAGTTGCATTAAGGAAAATCATCTAAAGTTTGGTCACTGTCCATAGACAAAGCTTCTTCAAGAAAGACTGTAAGAAATCGTGCTCCTAAACAGTGCAGCTAATGAAGTGAATATTACCCGCGTAAATGAGATGACACTCTAGACTGTATTATCTTGAAACGTCTGATACGTGAAGCTTGGCAGTTTAAAACAGATCAGATAGAGGACACTTTTTGTGCTTTCTATAAAACTTTGAAATCGGTCTGAACAGAAGCCTGGGCACATCGATTGTATGCATTAGATGGGAACACAGAATATTAAAATTGACGCGTAAGGAACGTAAACCGATTGCAACACTCATATGAATGAAGTAAACTGGACCGACCTAGTCACTCTGAACTTGTGGATTGCAAAGGGAATGAGGCGTAATTTTGTTCTCAAAACCCCGGAGCTAAACAGGGTTTGTTGTAATAGGGATACGCAATTCATCGCTATAGAAAGACTAATTAACCGGGCCGTCGTTTGAAAGGAACACAGGAAACGTTTTTGGGTTTAGGCAGTTTTTTGGTTAACTATCTACCAATGAAAACTGTGATCGCTGGTCCACACGATACTGCAGTGATGAACCAGCTGTTTGTGCTTATCAGAAGAAGAGTGTAGGGGAATGTGTTGTTATCCACAAGCGTGCTGACCCACGGGTACCGAACTGTAAATGTTACCATCCGTTGGCGTGTCATTCATCCAACAAACCATTCTTCTTTTTTTTGTCACATATAACCCTGGTGACACTTATTTACTTTGACCTGAGGTAAGAGCAGGGTAATGAAAAATCGATGCGGGAATCCTATGAAGTCGGTGCCCTGACTAATTCAACATCAAAGGTGGTCTAAACGTAATGAATTTAGTAGAAAGGGTTGAGATAGACCAAGTGGAAGTATACTGTAGAAATCTACTGGTCCCATGTATGCCTACAGAGGGCAGCGTGAAGTACATACGGACTGATGGAACGAGAGGGTCCTAGGGATTAGGGTGAACTGCCCTTTGACATTCCTGAACATCATTAACATTCGCGTTAGTGTCGGCTATTTAGGTAGTACGTGAACAACACAATCAAGAAATCAAGCATACCATGCTTGCACAGCTTTGCGCACAGGTTTGTGTGAGCGATTTCACTGGGATATTTTCGAAGGTTTACAAGAACATCACATAGTGGGTTATATTTATCTAACGCCACTGTTAATTCCGCCCAATGTGCAAGTAATTTGGTATCGTCTAAAGACCCTTGGAAACCCATGGTTATTACTAAACAGAACTAAGAGTGCAGTTAGATGCTGACCTAAATGGTTATCATTCGAGGTGTCCATAGCCTCGGTTGCATCTGACATTAATAAAAGTGACTTGTAATTTCCAGGCCGGCCGCGGTGTTTATTTTTTAGGACAGGTTAGAGGATGTAGCTATTTCAGGCACTGGGGAACATACCCTTGCAAGCAGATTGGTTAAATAATTTCCGGGATGATCTCGAAAGTCCTTCCGCACACCGCCTTTGTGTCACAGAGGAATTTACATCAGAACTTGTTGATCATTCGGCATAAGTCACTGCTCACTTCTGGATCACAACTGATGGCGCTTAACTGCTCGAACTGAGGCATACCAACTTCGAGTCAGTTTGCAAAATATATTCTGAGCTGTACTAGCTAGGAAGACAATCCAAATTGAATGGTAACGGTGGAAGGTCACAGGTTGGATTTCGGTACTGATTGCTGCTGTGCATTAGATTGATTTTGGATTGATATCAAACTTGTTTGTCACCAAGAGAAGGCCCTGGTGAATATTGTGTTGCAGAATCGTTATCAACGGGTTATCAAATAAGTAGTATTCATAACATGCATTGAATTTTTTTCCGTCGATGAGTGGTTTCAATCAATCACTCCGCTGATATTAATTTCTGCGTGCATCGCTAAAGTAAGTTTTCATGATAACGTAACGTACGTTGTTTGATCCGAACACATCCGTCGTCAACTACAATAAAGGCGCCTATGATTAACCTTCAGTTACCTTATATGACATTAGTCCTAATGTGTCTGCCTAGTTGTTTCTAGTTGCTACGTTTTAGAAGCGGACTCGTTCATTGTTACTAACTTCCCAGTGCAACACTGATGATGTGCTACTTACTGGTGCGCTGTCATCCTCAGTTGACTGTTCAAGTTTGTAGCACCTATCTCGAAAACACAACAGTAATCGACAGAGCGAGTTACAAAATTCCGTTCAATTTTATCTTTAGAGGGATGTTTAAAAACAGGACAATCCTCAATGTTTTCTCCGTACGTCAGATCCAGCCAGGTATCAACAAATACGATTCCACAACTACCACATTATTTGCTGAAAAATCAAAGTTTGCATAACTAAACTCAATTCGCCAGAAAGATTTGTTGGAGTGAAACAAAGTGAGTCGGAACACTTAAGCGCTAGAAAAGAGTTGCAAACCAAACAGAATATTCCGATCATGAAGCCCGACAAAGGAACGGGGATAATTTGAATTGATAAAACCGATTACGGTACCAAAAATATCGTCGATTGTATCAGATAACTGGAAGTTTCAGAAGACAGAAGAAGAAAAAGAGAAGGTGGAGTCAGTAGAGAAAAGCTTATCCAAATTACTCCGTCAAATGAAACAAGCAGACGTTATCGATGCTTCAACTTTCGAGCGTATCAGACCTACGGGAACGGTCATTCCACGTTTGTACGGTCTTCCCAAAGTTCATAAAGACGGAGTGCCATTAAGACCGATCCTGAACATGTACAATTCGTCATATATTGTCTTAGCTTATTGAATAGCGGCGGTATTAGAACCAATCGAGTCAGGATCTACTCTTTTTAATCTGAAGGATCCTTTGGGCTCTGTAGACGCAATCGATTCAGCGAATATTGGGAACAACAACCAGTTGTCCTTGAATGTGACCTCTCTATTTACCAATGGACCACTACAACTACTGACTATCGAAAACAATAAAATTGATGTCATAGTTACCGGGGGAAAATTTGAAAGGATTACTATTGTTTCGCACGTATAATGTTCAACTGCACTTTAATGAAGTGCTATACAGGAAGATAGAGAAGCAGTGGATTTACCTCTAGGTTCGCTACTTGTAGCTATATTTATGGCCAAACTGGAGATCGCGGACTTTGTTCATATCACAATGAAATGAAATCCCTTAAAGCTTCATGTGAATAACATCTTTTGTCTCCTTCCGACAGATGATGACTGCCAGGTTATATTAAGTGGGTTCAGTAAAACATGTCCGAATATAAAGTTCACCATCTATTTAAAACATCGTGGCAGTCTTTCATTCCTAAACATCCCGTCGCTTCGTTGAGTGGATGCAACCACTCAAAGACCAGTCCAAAGGTAAAGGACGTGTAAGTGTCAGTATATACGTTTTCTCAGTTTCAGTCTACCGAAGTACAAGAGAAATCTGATATGTTGTTTGGTGACCACAACGTAAAAGATCTGCACATCAGACACTCCTCAGAATGAGATAAAGTATATTCGAGCAACTCTCGGTATGAAACGTAAACTCGTTTAGACAACGCAGGAAAAGCCCATTTTTATCTATCATATAAATGTTAAGTATTCAGTCGAAGACTTTCAAACGTGATCGAGAATGCTCACCCTGCAGCGAGACTTATCGTATCGTTCGACACCTGTCCGGTACTGGTGCCACGCCTTAAGGATAGTTTGCCCAAGTTCTCTTCGTCTTTCTGTATCTACTGTCTTACCAGCTGTCGTCAATCCGGATACGCTGGGAGAACCGTAAAGCGGCTATCTGAGAAGATTTGTGGACACCACCTGAAATGGCTTCGCAACGGTTCTGAAAAACTCATTTTCAGTGCGATTGGTCCTCATTTAATTGATGTTGGCCATCAAATAAATTTGGACAAATCTTTCAGAATAGTCTACAAGGTTCGTGAAGCCTAATTCAGAACTTACAGAGCATGATTGTTATCGACGGCCGAGGCTATTACCATCATACTCTACAACCACTGTCTGTGTGCTCAACAGCAGTCCGTACAAACCCCCATCTCCCTTGGTCAGTTATTCCCTAGCCACTTGTAATCCGAGGGAGTGTCAGCATTTTGACATCGACGTAAGACAAAGCAGCTCTGATTTGATGATAACGGTAGCTATAAATATCGATCTCTCACAATCGCCTTTAGAATGATGTATTTTCTGCGTGCTGAAGTGGGCTGGTTATATGATTGGTCTTTTTTTAATATAGTTTTATTTGAAGCATTCATGTGGTAGCAGAATTCACGTAACCGTTCTACAGTAACCGCTGCACTCTGAGTCTATCATTATTTCTGAGACGTTCAACGCCGAATCGGATGTTCGTAAACCTTTGCGGTTTCCTCATATCTGTACTCTCCCTAGGAGTTCTATAAACCGTAACATGCAATAATCAGGAACATAGAGATGACATGACAGAGTTAAACTTAAACACTCCCTGAAGTTATTGTTTACAAAAAATGACACTTAACTCGTGCGGTCATTAGGCAACATCTAATTAGTGCTAGTTATCGTGTTTATCGAGGAATACTTCTGAGTAAATGAATAAGACAGGAGTATGCTGAATTTCATGCAATAAAATTTTGGCGGATAGTGTCAAGGCTTAAGAACAAAAAAACCATTAGTCGAGAAAAAAATTCATATCCTTACAGTACAGAATTAGATATCAGCTGCTGCGTGCACACAATCTGGGATTCAGTCAACATGTTGACGTGTTGAAATATACAGTTCAGTTTACACTTTGAAAACAGCCCGAAGGCTGTCCTGATTGATTTCCACATGGGTGTATTTTCGTTAGTTGCATTTCGACAGTCCTCCTTTCAAAACTTGGTTTGTGATCTTAAATACAAACAAACACGCAGATTTTTGTTACAATGCCCCATGCTTTATAAGCTGTTCGCTTATTTCAAGAAAACGAATAGAAAAAGGTAATATAAAATATTATCGTACAATACACGTCAAGCATTACTACTGACATTCACAGTGTTTACTGGAAACAAATAAAGTCCTGAAATTAAAGCGGGTGATTTATTACATCTCGTGAATTGATGTGGTTAAAATAGTGACGTATCTCGGAATGGACGAATATGTAGTAAATAGTTATGTCATGGTCTTCGAAGGCAGTTAACAAATACTTCTGTGCCACCGTCAAACTGCGGAGTCGTCATCATCATCGAACTAGGGTTAGACATATTGGCCCCGAACCGGCCAATCATAGTGTAGATCTTGCATACAAAAGGCTTCATTGTCAATGTATCGTATATCCATTCGTTTTTGGTTTCATGCAGTCCGTTTAAATGATTCACCATAATCTTGATCGTATGAATTTGGTAGTGTAACAAATCACACTCGACAAACTCTCTTGTCACAATGTCGTTGTTAGAATTTGCTACTGACTGCAATTCTGTGAACACTGTTTCCAATCGTTTTTCCATGTCGATCGCAATTTGTAAAAATCCCTCTATCTTGTTTTCAGTCAGTGATGGTACCATGTTCTTCACATCGACCATCGTGAAATGTCCTCCGCGAGCAGTCAGGAAGTGAATCAAACGTTCGGCCATCATTCGTGCCCGAAGACAGCACAAGTGAAAGTATTCCGAGAATCCGAGCATGGCCATCATGTCAGAAGCACAGACTGTTGACAAGCAGACGTAAGTCTGTTCCGCCGACCAGAAAACGTGAATTAGTTCGTTGAGCATTTTCTCGCACTCTTGTGGGAAGTTGGTGTTTGGGCTGGTCATTTTTTTAATTCACGGTGGTGTTTGAGTAAACGATAGAGATGGTGTCTAGAAGATATCTTCGACAACGCTTTTGTTCGGTTTAACTTTTATACAATTGAAAAAAGTCGGCTGATCCACAAACGCAGCTGAATCACGCTGCAACAATATGATCCAGCTGAATCGCTATGAACACAATTAGTCAATACTAATGATAACTGTGCAATAGATCATTGGCAGGAATGATCCGACTCATTTCGATCAGTTAGTTGAAAAGAACACATGATATTGACCATACTCAATAACACTACTCAGTGACCTTCGGAAAGTGTTTTTCATTTGCATAGCCAGTAGTTCGATGTCAAAGTGGGTAAACCATTCACAGATGTTCAACTTTCTTTATTAAAGATGCGGTCACTCGGAATTTTGTGAGGTCAGACGATTGTATTTTCAGAGACTGGTGATGTAGCCAAAGTTTTGGCCAAAAACGAATACTAACACCACAGTCAAGTATTAGATATGTTGAAAATGATAAAAGATTTTACAAGAAAGCTGGTAGCCGTTGTATACCGTGCGGGTTTCCTGGCTATTAACAGGTCTCGAAAATGAAAAGCATATTTGTCGTTCCACGGAAACTTCTTCAAAAAGGACAATTGTCATCAAAATGCAAGTAACAAACACAAGAAGGATTGCAAACAAGCCGTCTAAGAAAACTGGGACAATGATGCACAGCAAAAGCTAATGACGCGTTTGTCCAGTTGGCATATCGAATACAATTAACCTTCGGATTCTTCAACTGAAGTGAATCAGTATAGATAGATTCTGGCAGATCACTGGCGGATCACTGGGGTGATCGCACCATCATGGTAAGAAACGCGGAAGAAATAAAACTCCTTTTGTTGCAAGAAACCAGTCAAAAATTGAAAAATTACGAATAATTTCTCCACATCAGCTTACCACAGTTCTTCAAGGATATTAAGAAAGAGTAAGGTAGAGGTCGGCGACCACCGTGGGTGGTTAGTCCCACCAGAATTACAGGATCACTCCGGTGTCAGACGAATTGTAGCGAGAAGGCGTCCAATAAAGCACAATCTTTATTGTCCAACACGCTAGTTACGCACGCGCTCGCGTTTATGAGTCATCATTCCAGTCCACAACACGTCCAGGTTTCCGCTCACACGTCGTGTGCACTTCTGCCCGGTTTACGTGTGTGATCGGCGCCTTCTACCGGGGGGTTTTCCGCCTGCCACTCCTCGTCCGTTAGTCCGATCTTGTTGAGCGATAGCTCGTCCGGTCGCTCGTGTTGTCCGCAATCTATCCACTGTGGGCTTTGACCGTATTCCGCGGCCGTGTCGAGATATTCCTTTGAGTGTTGGAATAACGGCGCCCCCGATCAGGTCATCCATCCTATTTTGCCTGCCATGCCTCGCCCGTTGGTCCGATCCAGTCGAGCGATGACTCATCCGGTCGCCCACGTTGTCCCCGATCTGCTCGCTGTGGGCTTTTGGACGGACCTCCTCCGCGTTGAGGTATTCCGCCAAGTGTTGGAATACTCTCACCTCCCGCTTGATAATCCACCACAAAATGACTTCATCTTATGCGCTAATTAGACTATATTAAGAAAACGGGTCATTTCGACAGGTGTAGCACATCAGACTTAGTTGTTGTTGCCACTGCATAACTAGGTGAACTTCCTGAGATTTTTCACTTTTGTTGACACTAACTGACATGTATGAACACCCTCTGTACAGGTGAAATAACGCAAGTTTATTTTGACAAAATACAATTAGATAGGGCTTCCTATTCGATACATCCCATTTCCATATTGACGTACAACCAGCTGTGCGTAGTAATTTCACTAAGTTTAATGCCATTAGGTTGTATATTAGAAAACGAACAGAATTTTTTATCTTGCCGGTGGCAAAAATTGTTGCAACCTATCAGAGAACCTATCAAAAAGTGCATCTTCACGTGATGGAAAATATATTTCTATATCTTTTATTAGTGTTATGACCGCAAAGACGCTTGGCCAGCAAATTCGTTTATTGCACGAACTCCCGTACAGGTCATGTTAAACATGGGACCACAAACGTGTACACTCATTTGCACGGCTGATATGCGTTCACATACATTGGGTAGCAGTACGTTGTCATTCGCCCTGGTGGCACTTCTCCCATAGCGCGTGCACACTATTCCAATATTCACTTCTGGTCCGTCGTCTTCCTGGCGTTGGGGCTTGCCCTTTGTTCCCGAATGTCGCTTGTGAGTAGTATATTACTCAACGAAACTGCCTATTGTACAACATTAGGAACATAAAGTGAGGATGCAAGTTATAATTCTAAGAAGTCTCATCAAAATTAGGAAGGGAGTAGTAGCCCAACAAGCAGCTACTTTTTACAGTGGTCGTTCTGATCTCAGGTTACTTGGATAGTCATTACTTTGTGACTAACAGCAACTAATTTGTCCGGTGTGAACTTTGAGATCAGTCCACATTAGGTGAACGAAAATTACTTCGATTCGGTTTGGAACCTCTAACTCATGTTAATAAGTTATCCACTGTACGTTCTGATATTCACTGTCTTCAGATCAGCTTGCGCCAAATAACACTTCTCATGTCACTGGTTACTATTAGATACGGATGAGGTATCTCTAATCATGCAAATTTAACGTACAAATGACAGTTGTCTTCTGGCCCTTCCCGAAACGTAGATTGTGAGACTTCAATATAGACACCACCTGAGACTGTTATTAGAAATAAAGATTTGGGTGCAGAATAGTCAATCATCGACCAGTGGATATCAACATCAATGTCTAGGCACGTAAGGTAATTTTAAACAACCGAGTACTGGTCTACCTTGAATACTGCCAAATAAACCTGACAGAATTACCAATTTAGTGTTCACAATTTCAATGGTGTTCTTCCTCTGTAGAATTAGCTTTGCATGCCTCGAACGGTTTAGACAATATCCACCAGTTCATAGAAATCTATTGATTCAAATGAGCGACTCAAGCTCCACTAGTAACTGGAGTTTTCTTCCGACACAAGAATATAAATTGGCCCTCAGGTGAACAAGTAACTTTAAGTAGCGATCAACAGAAACCAGTCAGAAATCAATCAAAAACAATGATCTCGATTTTACACAAGTTCACATCGGTTGATTTCAGTGCATCATTTGGTATACTGAGATTAAAGAACCTCATTTTTCAGCATGTAAATATGGATAAAAACAGAATGTATCGAAGATGGAACTACAAGGCAATAACATGGATCGTAGGCTGGAAAATCGAAAACCTCAGACAACAAGACATTTATTGCATTTTATTTAACTATCTCTGTAGTTTACAGACGACAGTTGGTTAACTGCTTTCAGGTTTTATGCTGTTTTTATATAAAGAAAAAATTCCAAGGGATTTTGCGAAACGTGAGAGCGACAGTTTGTCGTCTATTGCAGCTGTCCGACGTCAGGATTCGACTGCTACTCCGTAATAAACGTGTACTGTTGGTTAGCTGCACCTAGAAAAAGCTAGAGCTGGTTGGTTTTCGACAAAGAACATCTCAAAAAGCATGTACAATGGTAAATACGTTGGCTCGTATGTGCGGTATTAATTTATTTCGTGGTTTTGTTAAATGCCTTGATAGATAGGATACCATTTGTCTCCCAGATATCCACACAGATGTCTCTGATGAATGCCAATACTAAGTGAGCACTTTGTGTAGGCACCACGTTTGTTTAAATGCTCGGAATCTGTCCCTTGCGTTGTTTCACTCCTGTTTCTGTTGATCGTTGCTGTGAACAAATGACAGATGAATATCATATCTGGACTATCCGTAAGGATATTAGTTCGTTTCATATGCAGTGTGCATTTGTGAATCCCATTGAACAAAAGTGGTTGTGGTCAAACGCGTACATTGAAAATGTGGTGCTAAACGTTATCCTTTAGCCCAGCTACTTCAAATGAGGCCATACGAATCAGCCTATGCCCATCCTGTTAAGCTAATAGCATATCAAACATGAAATAGGAACTCACTTATCCCGGTTAACCAACGTTGGTGTAACTGGTGGTCAGTCTGTTAACTTCGTTGTCCACAGAGTGTAAAATTAAATGCAATGTGAATATTTCAACTGAATTTCCTCGTCAACATAGGTGGTTGGAAATAAGAACCGAAGAATGCCGCCTGTTGCTGTGTGGATCATTCCAGGTGCTTTCATCTTAGCTTAAAAGACGAGGTTTTAGGTTAACTACACGAGAAAAGACTAGCATGAGACTTGTGTCATTGTTCATCATTCATCTTTCTGCCTTACCTATCACTGAATGGTGTGCTGCACGAACTGTCGTCTTTCTTTAGCGTTAAAAGGTATATGCCTCAACGCTATTCGATACATCACGCGGAGTTCAATTCATAGGGAATGTGATACCATCCTGGCGTTAATTCCAAACAGATCAGTCTAGTTTGCCAGCGAGGACCTAAGGTAGACGGATGCATAGTACGCAGTAGGTTAAAAATACTTCCCAAATATCAAAATATCGCTTGCCACATCATGAGAATTTTGCTGGACCAGGATTTGACTAGGAGTCAGACGACTAGTCAGTGTTGGAGCTAGTGTTCGATGTTGATGGCTTCGTGGTCACTAACATGTTTGGTACGATGTTAGGTGCATTCAGTCCGCAGCAGGCTGAATAATTCGCCGATAGGACTGGACACTACTGTGGGATCAGTGCCGAATGGAACACTATGTTTTTCGTGTCATAGGACATCATGTTCAACAAAATCTACACTGACTGTTGTTTCTTCTGATTTTTCAGACAGTTATTTTGTTCGATATAAGAAATGATGCAAGTATGACATCAACATGAAAGTATGTGTGTATGGTCATTTCTGCTACCTAAGTGTCGTAGCCAGGTTTATGCGCTGTTTTGATCCTGTGGATTATGCCGACTAAAACCTCGGTCTTTCCAGATTCAGCTATTTTAAGATTGGCCAAAGAAACGCAGCCAGGCGAAAAGCAGTTAGCCTTATAGGTTAGTGTGTAGTTAGTGTGACTGCTTAGGCAGTGGGGCACGAAATTTTGAGTATACGGCAAAAAATTTGCAGTTGCACTTATATTTATATTTGGAGAGGACCAAAAACCTCATTCCCGAACAAACAACACTTAGGTCACCTAACGGTCGATCGGGACCGCCTAGTGTACTATCTTGTACGGTCGAAATCCCGAGCAACTTCTCAGAAGCTTGACTTGGTTTACAGTGCATCCATTGCGCGTATCAGTAATCGGAAGGAGTCACCATCGTTTTATTCAGTGCAGCTCTGGGCTGGATCAGCCTTTCACTATCAAGTGAGTCGGACTTTTGAGTCATTAACCCTGGGTGGCATCCTCCAGTAAAACTCCATATCTTTTAGCCCCGGGGGTCAGACAATTAAACTAGATGTTCCGGATGGAATCTACCCCGAAAAACCTGTTTCTCTTTGTCCGCACAAATCAAGCTTCTAAGTTACATGCTCAATCTGAGGTCCCTAATGTCAGTCTGAGACACGCTTGTGGATGCGAGACGTTGTCCGTTTTGAAATAGAACGTGCGTATGCCACCGGATAGATGCAGCACCGGACCGCGGGACCACCCCACTGCATTGGTCACCATGGAGCTGAGCTGCCACGACATCAACGTACCAGCCTCGGGTGAAATGAAGCTTCCAGATCAAGATGAGCGTTAAGAAGCAAATGCTGGATACACCTTCTACTCAAGAGGTTGCCCGGTGGACGGTGCTCGAGAGCACGGTATCTGTTCTGCGGCAGCTGGCTACAATGATTCTTAAGTGATAAACGAATCAAGTCCATACGCCTGCGAATCGATTGAGGTAAGTGTGTCACATTTCTCAGTGTTTATGGTCCAACTATGTGTCACACTGATGATACAAAGGACCAGTTCTATGATCAGCTGTCCGTCACAATCCGGTCGACACCAGTGAGTGACCGACTGTTTGTTCTGGGTGACTTGAACGCTCGAGTCGGGCGCGACTCAGTAGCTTGGCCGGGAGTCCTCGGACCCTACGGCATTGGTTCAGTCAATGAGAACGGTGATCGTCTGCTCCACCTGTGTGCTACTCACGAGCTGGCTATCACGAACACCCGATTCCAGCTGGATGCGAGCGACATCACGACGTGGACCCATCCACGAAGTGGTCATCACCATTTGCTTGACTACGTGATTGTGCAACAGCGCGACATTAAGTGAAGTGCGTAGCACGTGAATTATGTATGGTCCTCAATGCAGCACAAATCAGTGGCCGGCGAGTATCAAAATGTTTATTCATGTCTGCAAGATTGTTTATTGTAGATCATCCGGACAATGACAGAAGTTAGATGTCAAACGATTGGAGAACTGTGAGACGAGGAGTGTTTTTTAACATGCAGTTGCCACCAGTCTGAAAGATGCACCTGCACCCATTACCGCCGAGGGTATATGACAACAGTTTCAAGAACAGATTATTTCAGCAGCCACCGAAGCGATTGGTGTTAAACACCAGAAACGTCCGGACTGGTTTGATGACAAAAATGCGGCTATCTTCAGCTTGTTCCGACAGATGAATGCAGCTTCCACATTGGATCCGGATAACGAAGTGTATAGGATGCATTCCGATGTATTCAGTATCACCTAGCCAAACGTGTTCGCGGAATCAAAAAAATATTGGAGGAAGTTAGTTAAATTGATAAAAGGCTATACTAACTGTCGACAGCACAGTTGCATCTATGATTCGCTGAAAGCGATTTTTGGCCTTTTACTAGTTTACTAAAGGATGGTTTAACTTGGATCCTGGCTTTCCGCGCACCCATCCGGAAAACATCATGAAAGTTTGACGCCCGCACCCTGGTAGCTTACTAGACCGGCCAGATATCACTAAGAAAGTGTCAGCAGCTTGTCACGCCATGGTTTGAAAGCTCAAACTACAGTCAAGACAGATTTGACAGAAATGGGGAAGGCTTTCGTGCAACCGCAAAACAGAGAAGCTGCATGTGAAGGAAAGTTGCCCGGGAGACTAGCAAAGGATGGCAAACCAATCATCAAACGTGAATTCCTCCAGCTGGTTCACTCAGCCAGAGAGCGAAAAGCAAATCAAAAGGAAACCCTGATCGTACACATGCATAAGGAGACGGATAAAAAGTCATATTGAAGAAATATTGTCCACCATCAGTTTGGGATGTGAGTAGAAAGTAAAACACTGAAACAGCATAGAACAGACGTACACAGACAAGTTTGTCAACAGCCAGATGTTATCGCTCGTGGACCGGACCATGGGGGCTAAAACACTGGTACGATGGAGTCAAGAGATTTGACTGAAAGGCGCGCACACACACACACACACACACACACACCATGCCAATCCACTCTGAGAAGTTGAGAGCACACAGGGTGTGTCATGTTACCCGACGGCCTTATCTCAAGCTCTGCTGATGAAGCGGACAATAAGCAAGGTGACCTAGAAAGCCTGCACAGTATAGAGTTGGGGCCGTTGGGTGTGCATTTGTTGTCAAGCCGTCCGTTGAACTTGATGGTGATCTGTTTGGCTGTAGCTGTACAACATGGCCCCTCACTTTATGATCATCAACAATAAACCACTCAGTTTGAACTTTAGATATGGTTAAGCACACGTGTACAACGATTGTACTAACCATGTTGAAACCCGTGAAACTTACAGTAAGATATCTATCTATGGGCTGTTCTGATAACAACTATCCTCCATCAAGTCTGTGCTACTGTACACGTGCAAGTTGATCCGCTACTCCCAGAAATCCATGGTAGTCCCGTGGTCACATTCGAAAAGTGGTTTCCATTGCTGTCGTTCCCAATGCCTGTCTAGTTTAATCGGTGCTTCTCTTCTCGTTTTTTCTCAGGTATTTTTCACAGGTCGATTGCCTGCTTCCATCTTTTCCACTATGACTCTCCAGTGGTTTACTTTATATTTTTCTCCGGGTTCATTCCGATGTCAAATGTTTTTTATGCAACGTATGATTCACGTGAAACTTTCATGCATGTGCGAGGATCTTTCTCTTCTTTATTGGAAATCCTCGTTTTTGTTAATCAGTGTACTTGATCACTATTTTTGTGGATGGCTCATATTTCCAAATTCACGCTTTTGGTTGTGAGCTTAGTAATGCTCCTGTGTGATATGTCATTGCTCTTTCCTACAAGAAAACACAAAGCGGTAGAAAATATTTGCCAGTCATACTAATCCACCGGTCAATCTTTAGGAAACGCCTTCAAACTGGTAGATATATTTTTCAAAATCTGCTGGTAGTTGCAAGCGGTTTACTCGCATGGAGAAAATTTTCGAGACAATGATATACCGTCATCGTCTTCCCGTCTTATATGTGTATAATCTGGTAACTCATGCAGTTGGTGTGTATTGGACTTGCTAACGGTCGCCTCGTGTAAATCCTCCATGGTTGGCTGATTCTGTTTTCGCTACTACCAAGCCTCAACTTGCGGCTGATAATCGAGCTGTAAATGCACTTGTTTTGTTCTCGTCAGCCGCAAACTTAAAACATCCAATTCATATACAGCCGGCTAGTTTTATATCCTCAACACTACGGCAACCCGAGTTCTGATCATCTCTGATCAGTTCTGACCGCTAACACTCAGTAGCTTCGGGTTTGGATGGGCTAATTGGGTCAGCTTAACAAGGTTACCTGTTATCACGAGGTGTCTACCGGTCAATGAGGTGGGATTTCGAGTAACAGATTCATCACAGTATGTATCATCTTTTATTTGTTACGAAATATTATATTGAAACTGTAAATCTCTGTCCGTATCCCAGATATAGGTGTGTTTCATATAGATTTGTTTCACGCTGATGATGACGGTGCAACAGGCCTGTGATAATCTTTTGTCACACATTTGGGCACTGGTCTGTCATATTGCATATTTGATTTTTCTGTCAGGAATTGTTACGATCAACCCATCCTCACCGACTACTAGAACCGGTGATTGACATTAATTCACTTATTAAGTGTCGATAGCCTGATGTTCTTTCAAGTAACGTATGGTTGATTGACAATCAACAGTGAGAAAATCATGTCCGATTCGCTCGGTTCTTTAATACCTGATTTGAAGTTCTGGACTCAGTATGCTACTCGAAAGCAATGATCTAGAACGGCTGACTTTATCCTTTCGGAGTTTTCACAACCTATATCTAGAAGATCATACATCCGTGTGCATGTGGCTCTGCGACTGATCTGATGGTCTCCAATGGTTAATGTTCCACTGACAAAACCAAAAATTGTGTTCAGACTTGTATATGTTGCGCAATCAACGGTGTGCCACATAGTTCCACACATGTACCATTGCTTTGCTTGCTTACGCTCGGAGTACCACAGGTTTTCTGAATTTCTTGGCGGTCATTTGCAAGCGTTGAGGGAAGTTAGTGATTAATAAACACTGAAGCACCAGTGCGAAAACTGTTCACTGAACTGAAAGTTAAGCATCGCTGGAGTATATTGTCCACTATAAAGTCGTTCGAAAGTTTTAATAGCGTTATTCTATTTAGCTCATCGAATATCAGAAGTTATGTACTCCATTTGTGGACGACACATGGGAATGAGCAGTTCAATCTGTCTCCGATCAGGTATGTAACTTCTTCGGTTGGAATGATAAATGATACGTATGAATCATATTGCTCTCACTGAATTAGGACAACGTGAAAATCAATATTGACTCTTCATACTGGCTATCTTTGTCAGTTTATCCATCACTTTTCTGTATAGGCACTCAACCTATTGGGAAGGTACATGAAGTAATGACAGCGTCTGTCACTATATGCCATCGAGTATATGCCTTGACTGGTTGTCTTCGTTGGAGCAAATCAGCAAGCATCATAGGTTCGTTAAACATGAGCTGATTATGTCTCATATAGGGAATCTTCCGCGGGCCCCACCTGCGTTCATTAAATCACATATGATTCAGGCGTGTCACCAATAACGATAAACGGAGTTTAGTCTACTGTGAACAATGAGCTCCTGGCCTTGCAATTAATAACAGTTTGACGTCCAGACGTCATACTGAAATACCCCACTTCACACTTCGTGATTCCCATGCAATGACTTCAAGTGCAGACTCAAAACCTGCACCTAATGTGCCTTGAACTGGTTCCTAAAGCAGTAGTTGGTGACTACAAAAAAGCTGGAGTTGACTATTTTATGTTGGGATCAGGCAGCAGTAGCCGGAATAGAAGTCACAAACCCTCATCAATATCTGTAAGTACCTATCCATTTCTCTCTTTTTGACAAACAGAGATAGCATAACTAACAGAGGGCAGATCGTCCACGTCAGAATACCGAATTATGAACTGAAGAAATAACTGGAAACTGAAACTTGTTCAACCTCGGAGGTTCACCAAACTGGAAAACGTAGCATCTGCCAAACAACCTGTAAGGTTTCACAAAATAACAATGTTGTTTGTATGTGAATCCACGTCATAGGTAGTTGTTTTCTTTTGTCACTTGTAAATTGATACGAGGAATTTTCCGCCTTCACTGCTTCCACCCTGCACACATCGATTAACTGACAGCTTGCCTTTAAACTATTGGCTGATTTCACAACATTCGTATCTGATCGTATAGTCTTCAGGTGTTTGTCATTCCCACTGAATTGACAGAGCCCGAATAATTTCGGGGTTGTTAATACCCATCAGTCAAGCGCACTCGACTACATTTTGCACTATGTGTATCCTAGTAACTGAAGTAGAACAGTAATAACTTGTTCGAGAGGTCGCTTTAGCATGCTTTACAGACCCACCATATTTCTCAAAACAACACAGATGTGGAGACTACATAAATGGGATGTGCAAACAACAAATCTGCCTTAAGAATTTGAACGCTTTTGCAAGTGATATGAACGAGCAATTCTGAGCAGAACAAGTGAAAAGGAATTTCAGACTGATGCATTTTACGAGTAATGTGGTGACAGAATGGTGGCTCAGAAACCCAAACCCTCGATCATCAGACGGGACGTTAGCACAGTAACAACCAAGCTGCTCTCAAATCCGAGGAGTATGGACGTATCATCGTATCGTTGTTAGGGCGTCCATTTTTTTTCCGTCCAAAAACCGCCTCCGTCCTGAGAAAGAAAAAAAACGATGGGCTCAACCCTACTTAGCGGAACTGTTCAGGGTGGTCCAGCGGTGACTTTGGTTAGTCTTTTTTCTACCCGTCCGACTCTTATTCTGCTATGCTCATTAGTGGCCCTAACTATTTTTTTTTCGGTGACTGTTCCATTTGATGTTTCGGGAGTGTTTTTCTGGTCACTACAACCCTATAAATACTTTGTACTTTTTCGCCATGTGACACGTACTCGGGACGGAACAAAGCTTGCTATTTGCACGCGTCTTTTGGCTTGTCTTGGGAGCAGATCACGGGACAGTTGCGATAATTTTTCGGGATCGAGATTTCCGTGTTAATTATATCAGAAGGAGGGTTACAACAATCGTCATCAACAGCGGCATCATCAACTGCAGCTTGTTTATGTTTACATCGCTCAATTTAATTTTTTCGTACCCTACTACCCTGCAAGATATCACTTGCTCTCGACTGATTTCCGTGCACATACTTGTAGGCTGTATATTTTTGTTGGTTGCTAATTAATTACACGTAGAACCAGTTTGATCTGAGGAAACATTTGACATCCCGATTTGTTCTGCTTGAATCAAAAGATTCACACCTGTTCCAATATATTGTGTGTAATCGTAGATCCCAACAGGTCCTACAGTAACATATAAGTACGGTTGATATGATTGTCGAAAGCACATGATTGGGTGATCAAAATCGGCAGCTGTTGACACATCTTCAACCGTATGCTGGCATCGCGGTCTGTGATTGGGCTTGTCCAGGTTCAAGGACACAAGCTACACGACGCAACATTACTATAAATTAAGCTTTGTTGCTTGAGGCGTTTAGTGAACAACTATTGCCGCGGTTCGTCAATACAAAAAATGACAAGCACTACCGTGATTGCGCAATGCACTGCCATCCTGATTGTGGCTTTTTTGGGTAGGTTTACCAAATATCATTGTTTTATATATTATTGTATCAGACCGGCAAACGCACACCCAATATCATCACTATGCATGCTATTTCTGTACATCACCACAACCTAATGATCAGTAGCGTAGCTTTATATTGAACATTCTAAGTGAAACACCACACGTTGCCAGTTTTACGGCGTACTTGAAGGGGAACCGTTGGAAACGCCAACGTAAATAATGAATTGAAAGTAATGATATAAACCATATTCACTTAGACAACAGATGCCCGGACAGAGGAGATACCAAGCTAGTTAGGCAACTTGAAAATCTCTTGCAGATGCATATAACATAGTTGATGGAGTACTGGGACGAGACATTTAATTCGGGTAGACCTACCTCTTATCCTACTGTCGACGTGGCTCAGGTATACTCTGATAGTCTTTTAGTGCGTATGCGATTGTTCACAATAAAGTCACACAGTTGTGTCGTAATGCATGGTATTTTGCTTCCATCCTGTTCGTAATATAGTCCACAGTACACACAGTATTATATACACGAATAACGTTTGAAATATAATATATATATATATATATTTATAAACAGTATAGTATGCATAACGTAAACAAACACATAGACATTCACATAGTACATTACAGACATTTATAAACTTAATGTGAGCAATCCAAAATCTAATGATAACTACGTTATTATGTAGAGTGAACACGAGTTTTACCCTTGTTTGAACTTGCCGGTTGTGCATATCTTTACCGCGACCGAGATTTCACCTCCGGTCCATGTTCCCATGAGGCGATTTCTCTGGACAATCAGGAAACTCCAGCATTACTTACAAGCTCACGTAGCTGTGTGTAGCTGTGAGAAATCGGTCCTATCTATTCTAAGGTCCATGGCGCTGTGATCAACGTGGTCGATTAATGAGAACGTAGATCGGAAGCCAAATCTTGGTCATGAGAAAGACATACCACGAAACGGCTTTAGCAAAAGCAAAACCTACAGTTGACACATCGTTCTCAAATGGTTCGGCTGGAAATGCTGCAGTCAGATTTGGATTATGTTCACATTCCAAATCGACAAGTAATTTTACGTGCCGTATGCACAATGTATTTTAATCACTGCATTATATAATCGGTAAGATCACTTGTAACATCACATACACAATCAGTCACAATACGTAATACAAGTATTATATTTTGTTTAAAATTCGTAACACAATATTATACGGAAACGTAAAACAATATGTACGCATTATAGTGTGAAAATGATTTTTATTGTACAAGTTGTATATAAGGACCAGCCACTGTACTTTTTATCATATACTAAACGTCATTTCTGATATGGTTTCATAGTTGTATTACAAGATACGTAAACGAAAAAATATCGTATCATTAAAAGCGTCCATGGCTTTTTAGCTGGTTAAATGTCTGTAAAATCATTGTGGATAGTATGACAGTTTACCGGATACCACTGGATTGACGAAACAGTCATTTTGATTGCTAGTCATTCCACATAATGACAACAGAACCTCTTTGTGGTTAACATATCAAGATTTGTTGATGTTTCTTACTCAATATCTATGCAAGCTTTGTACTAATCGACCGTGCCAATAAGACACCGTGGAGTTTTGTTACTTCACACTTGTAGAATGTGCAAAGCAGTTCAGGCGATTGGTCAAACTGGCAGAATCACTTAACCAAGTGCTCGGATGGTGGCCTTATACTGAGCAACCCGTTCGCCACTACAGTGGGCGCCAACCAGTTATTATAAACGTCCAATGAGAACACGGCTGACTCAAGTGACAACCAAGACAGTTGATTGGTCTGCAAGATATCCGGTTGGTAGTTGGAGGAAGTTGTAATCACAAAAGTCAGATTCGTATCGGTGAGGTCCGATAGAACTCGGCTGGTGTTAAGGACGTGTGTAAACACGTTGACATTTCGATGGTTGATATGCAGGAACGTCGTTGTACGTCGCCATTTCGAAGAAACGGTCGAAGAATATGTGTAAAATAGCAATGAACGGTAAAAAGATCCATTATTTTACCTTGCCTAGTCCTCGGCGGATGAGTGAAAGAGGTGCCGATGTCTTGGTCAACATTCATTTCGAGGAACGAATTAACGAGTCGCCAAAAGGCATTACGTAGTAACCACAATAGCCGTCGTTCAATTTTGTACTGATAAAGCTGCTGGACTATCCTTTCTCTTTGCATGACCCATCTCTTCCTGCACTGTGAAACACCCAAATCCTTGGAATCATTTTGATACATCTTGTATGATCACGCGAGAACGCCAAACAATGCCCTTCATTCATAACCGATGTCTTTCATATTACCGTTCGATAGCACCAGTGGATAAGAATTTTTCTCCAATCATATCACGTCAATTAGTTCACGTCACGTCCGCTTGAAAACCATATGACCAACTATGATATCCTATTTCCTGTTCTCTGAACACGTTAATTTTGCATGATCAGAAAATCCTGACCAATGCTTCAATCTAAAGCGACACCTCAACCTTATCGCAAACGTTTCTCTTTCTTAGGTGCATAATTTAATTTTCGGAATGCTGGTTTACCAACATAACTTACACCTTCCCTATAAACTTTTGTTTGTTTTTTGTGACGAGAGATAACTCATGTTGAACGGTCTATAAGGTAGATATTGCTGAAAGATTGGATGGCTTCATAAGTTTGTTGATTGCTTGGATGATCCGTTTCGTAATGATTTCATCCAATGGTAATTTGAAGCGTATATGGACTGACATCAAGCCAAGAGAACATATGTGAAATCATATTTGAATTAAGATCAGAATGCTTTTGTGCTGTATGACAAAGTTTCAAATCAGAACATTAGACTATCTGCATGGCACCAATCCGGATAATTCTATGAGTGACGCGATCATACCATAAGGGTATCTGACCAGGATAATGTGTCACAACACCCATGTGGTCATGTCCGATATCTCGTAACCAGCACAGTGTTATTTTTAAATAAGGCGGTTTGGTGCACTGAATGTAAGTTTGCCATTCGACAACCTCAAATTTCTGTTAACTGAGCTATTACAAAAGCAGAGGTTCTCGATAAATTGAATTGGTCCGGCCATTCTGAAAACAACCCGGATCG
>LOND01001532.1:61661-71745 GCA_014220965.1 Paragonimus kellicotti | reverse complement strand
ATTCAAATATTTTACTTCGTAAACTTAGCATTCATATTGTATGAAAAATCATTTCGCTAGCCTTCTGATTAGTGTTTCACTTCCTTAATTTAATGAAAAACTCCGACATGAAAAGCTGTCCATACAGTTGTTCCAATCTGACACAAGGATTGAAATGTGTGTAACGACCACCTTGCAAACAAACTTCCTGACTGTGTGACACATATTGTAAGATCACCCACTAATAGCTATCACGTCTTATTTCAAGTTCGAAATCTCCATAACTGTGGTTTAGCAGTTAAGTCGGAATCTATTTGGATGTGGATATCTCAGTATATTCGATCGACAGGAGGTTGTTTAAACAATATGTACAGACGGAAGTATTAAAATTTTTAATGCCTACTTTTTTAAAAATTCACGTTGAGAATTCATACGTTATGGGGATAGGGATCACATTGACAAATGAAATGAACAAGTTTTCGCTGAATGGATTTAGTTGCGTGTGGTCCTGTGCAAAACGGGATATCACCTTATAAGTAATTTTCGTGACTGTGGATCACACAGAACAAAATTGTTCATTTCCAGATAGTTCAGTAACTTTTGTTCTAATTACGCTGTCCTATGTGGTGCAGTGAAATAGAGCAGGTGGGTTCGAATGTCAATTCCCCAATGTAATCGTTAGATTGGAAGTTAGTTCTGTGAATAAAAAGTTTGCCTGAGTTGTTAATCGAGTTAATAACTGTAACTGACAAGCTCTTGTTTATCAAACTCTGAAGTAGACGGTATTGCATTTAAGAAGGATAGGTTTATACAGTACGTGGTAGTAACCGGTCAATTCATAATTTAAGCAACTATATGGTTGCCGCAAGTAACCAATGCTTGTAAACGGGCTGAACGCCCAAATGCGAAGATACATCAGTATGCCTTCACATTTTCGGCATTCAGAAACCACATATTGCCAGAACCTCACTCCGTTGCTCCCAGCGAACCCGTGAGCTCCGACCGATCAACTACGATTAATTTACTGGTGGTTGTCTCCATTGCTGTTTGTCAAATCATCGTGTCTCAGCCGTTTTTGCCATGGCGTTTTGACAGTACCAGTACACAGGATAGGCGAGCGGAGTACACCTGTTCAGAATGTGGCCAGGTTTGTAAATCGAACGCTGGCTTGTCGGCGCACATTCGTATGCATCGACGCAGGAATGGTCCAGAGCAGGAAGTGGACAACCAGCCTGTCACAATCTTTGACTGTGCCAACTGTGACCGCAGCTTCCCTACCAAAATTGGTCTCAGTCAACACAGAAGGCATGCACATCCCATCGAACACAACCATGAGAAGCTCATGTCCATGAAAACCGCCGGATCCAATTGGTCTCAGCAAGAATCGGCTTCTCTTATCAGATATGCCGATGCACTGGCTCCGTCGTGCCCTACTCGACGCGAACTTCATCATCGGCTCCTGTCACATTTTCCAGGTCGTACTTTGGAGAGCATTCGGACGCGTCTGTATGCGCTGAATTGGCAGAGGAATACTGTCCCCGCTGCCGATCCAACCGTCGTCTCGCAGACTAACACGACACCGGATATTGGGTCCCAAGCTGTTGATCACTCCGAGTGGTTACTTGTTTGATCAAACTGGCGTCCAATGGTGAGGCTTTCCTACACAGTGATGAATTACTAGCTATTGCCCGCGGTCTTCAGGCAGGCATCTTCACAATGGTACAAGCTAAATCGCTGCTAAACGTGCACGCATCACTAGCTTTTCCGTACACCTGGCGACTGGTCACTCGACGACGTGGTCGTGTTAACGTGGGAACCCACGCTACCAAGAAGCAGATACGGAGAGCTAACTATGCAGCGATTCAAACGCTGTACCACCAGCGTAAGAAAGATGCTGCATTTGCAGTTTTCTCTGGCAACTGGAGAACTGCCTACAAGATGAACCGCGGCCTCCCAGATAGTTCCAACGAATACTGGTCCGAGGTACTATCGGCTCATCCGCACGTTGATGAGCCTTCATCCTGCTCATCGTCATCCGTGGTGACCACAAACACATCATAATCGTTATCTCTGGAGAATCTATTTAATTCGGCGCGGACATTATCCATTTATTATGCGCCTCTGACACGGTGACCCATCTGGGTATCCCGTTCACCTGGAAAGGTAAAGCATTCACTAATCACCGTCTGCAACTTCGTACGATGTTGGAAGAAACCACTAAAGCGTTCTTGAAGCCACATCAACGCCTTGAACTCCTGAGACAACATCTGATCCCGAAGATGAATCACTCATTAGTGTTGAGCCGAGTCCACCGTAACACGCTCAAGGCTATGGACTGTACGATTCGCCAGTTTGTTCGGCAGTGGCTCCGCCTTCCTAAAGACACACCAATCAGCTACATCCACACCCCAATTCGTTTGGGCGGTCTGGGCATCCCGAGTTTGTCCACCACTATTCCCATCTCGCGCAAATCTCGAGTGGAGAGACTTCTCTCCAGTCAGTGTCCAGTTTTGCGGAATGTGGTCAAAGATAATTCGTTTGGCCCTATCTTGAGGAGGTGAACGTCCCGGTACGTGTTCAGGGTGTAATGGTTGTAGTGGTCAGGGATAGTTACTGAATACTCTAAGCAAATGCAAGTGTACCTCACCAGGCTATCGGTGATAACAACAATGAACAAATGAAACAGAACAGCTACGAGGTTACCGGCAAGTTACAGTAATGAAAGGATCTGACTCACAGGAAGTGTTCAAGAGTTGATCTACTTCAAACGGCACTAGTTCTCACCTATCTTATTTTCCCGCTTTTGGTAGGCAATAGGAAGTTGACGGTTGCGTATAGCGCTCACTACACGACAGTATAATGGATCGCCGGAGGTTAAGGTGGCCACATTCTGAAAACCACCAGTTCACTGCCGCAGTTTACCAATCATCTTAATGTTCTGTGGCTAATTTTGACGATCAACGGTTAACTTTCCAGTTATATTTACGCGAATGATAGGCGCCCAGAAGATTCCGTAAAACGTGTCGATCTTTTTGTCGACTTGGGAAATGCCGTAGGTTATAAATTTCAGGTTGCTTCTGTATGCTAACCTTGGCAACAGCTAATAGACTACAGACACTGTGACGGACAATGAGAAGCTTCAGTGGAATACGGAAATTCCGTACCGGTGGACTACAGAAGACGATTAATGTTTTAGTATGAATGATACACGTATTCAAACAAGTATTCATTTGACGATTGAAAGCTGGGCATCAGTGTCCGTGCACACAACCTGGGATCTATCGTTCAACCCACTCTCAGTCCGCCTGAAGAAATGCTTCAGAATGGTGAAAATAACTCACTCTTCTAAAAGCATTTTTGTGTTCTGCTAATTGATGTTGCTCCAGTTTGATGTACATGTTTTTCATTAACATCTCATGAATATTAAAAAATCCACAGTGAAAACGATAAAATAGATCAATGCACCACATAATTGTATCTAGGGTGGATGTTCAAAGAAAATTTGTCGCATATGCGAAGAATTTTGGATGAATCAATCTGTTCGGGCAACTATTGGTTGTGAATGGAAAGGATTTTGCATTCCGTCCCATTAAGAAACGTACGGCTGTGATATGGAAATTATACTTCCGAACAGTGTAGTTACACGAGTCGTCACATTTATTAGGGGAAATAAAACAGCGTATATCTCTCCACAATGGAACCGGCAAGCCCATCTTACCCTATGATTTCTGATTGTTTATTCCGGAGTGATTGGCAAGAGAAGAGAAACATTCAATAAACGTTGTTGATTACACCGTAATACAGAAAATCCGGGATCCCCTAATAAACAGGTTATCTATAACAAAGAACGCTCTTTCTCACCTGTGTTATTACTACGCTTTTGACCGCTCCCGAAAGAATAGTCCGACCGGAATACGTCGACAGTTGGCATACGTGCGACGCTTAAAGTAAAACTTGCATGCCAAAAACACTTGTCGCTCAGACAGAAGACTGCAAACACTTCTGCGGTCCCTACGTGTGCCACTATGAAAATGGTGTTTGACTTGCAACCGAATCAAGTTTTGCATTGATTGATGCATCGTGGAAGAGTGGAAACTAACAATGTGGCACACGCTGTTCTGTAACCCATACAAGAGGTTATCTTGACATCGATGATGGGTCAGCAGTGTTATATAAAACCAAGCAATTAAGCATGGATGTCATGAGAATAACAAAGTAGCGAACAAGACTTGTTTTCTACGTTTGAACATCAAGCTAGCTACAAGATAGTAAATGTGAAAACAGTAACCGAAATGAGTAGGAAAGCCAAATATTAGAGATTGCGGATTGCGTGTTTGATTGTAGTCACAAAACCGATGTTCTGAAGTAAGGGTTAGGCTGTCAGCAACAGCGAGCGAAAAATCCGTCAGAGCGTCTACCGAAAGCGGTAGTCTGCTTTGTGGCTTCGAACACTACTTGCTTCTGCGACGACGAAGATTCGGAATAACCTCACTTTCGATCGATCTCTCGGTGTTGGGTAGATAAACCGTGCAACATCACGCAGCAGTTCTCTTGTAAGACTCTGCCAATTACTGTCTCGTGTACGACGACAGCAAGATTCAAGTGAACGATAATAAGACAAATGCGATGCACTTAAAACCAGTTGCCGGTTAGTGTAGCTAAAAAGGCTTCTTGGTAAATGTGAACAAAATACGTAGAAAGTTGAGGTTATTCTGCACAATCAGGAATATACCTTCTCCCCAAGTTGAAACCACTGACATATCTGAGTAGTAGTAGTAGTAGTAGTAGTAGTAGTCGGCGCGCTGAACCACCTCCTCGTGGTGCCGACTGGGCGGTCTCGGTGCAAACCTTGACTGGCTAAGAGTTCAGCAACTCCAGATAGGGCCAACCACTCTACCTGGTTTTAACGTACTGGTTACATTTGATCAAGACAATGAAACTACCGCCAGCACCTCCGTGCAGGCATCTACCAGTACACAGGATAGGCGAGCGGAGTACACCTGTTCAGAATGTGGCCAGGTTTGTAAATCGAACGCTGGCTTGTCGGCGCACATTCGTATGCATCGACGCAGGAATGGTCCAGAGCAGGAAGTGGACAACCAGCCTGTCACAATCTTTGACTGTGCCAACTGTGACCGCAGCTTCCCTACCAAAATTGGTCTCAGTCAACACAGAAGGCATGCACATCCCATCGAACACAACCATGAGAAGCTCATGTCCATGAAAACCGCCGGATCCAATTGGTCTCAGCAAGAATCGCTTCTCTTATCAGATGTGCCGATGCACTGACTCCGTCATGCCCTACTCGACGCGAACTTCATCATCGGCTCCTGTCACATTTTCCAGGTCGTACTTTGGAGAGCATTCGGACGCGTCTGTATGCGCTGAATTGGCAGAGGAATACTGTCCCCGCTGTCGATCCAACCGTCGTCGCAGACTTACAAGACACCGGACATTAGGTCCCAAGTTGTTGATCACTCCGAGTTGTTTACTTGTTTGATCAAACTGGCGTCCAATGGTGAGGCTTTCTACACAGTGATGAATTACTAGCTATTGCCCGCGGTCTTCAGGCAGGCATCTTCACAATGGTACAAGCTAAATCGCTGCTAAACGTGCACGCATCACTAGCTTTTCCGTACACCTGGCGACTGGTCACTCGACGACGTGGTCGTGTTAACGTGGGAACCCACGCTACCAAGAAGCAGATACGGAGAGCTAACTATGCAGCGATTCAAACGCTGTACCACCAGCGTAAGAAAGATGCTGCATTTGCAGTTTTTCTGGCAACTGGAGAACTGCCTACAAGATGAACCGCGGCCCCGGATATTTTTAATGAATACCGGTCCGAGGTGCTATCGGCTCATCCGCACGTTGATGAGCCTTCATCCCGCTCATCGTCATCCGTGGTGACCACAATCACATCATAATCGTTATCTCTGGGGAATCTATTTAATTCGGCGCGGACATTAGCCATTTATTATGCGCCATTGACACGGTTATCCATCAGGGTATCCCGTTCACCTGGAAAGGTAAAGAATTCAATAATCACCGTATACAACTTCGTACGATGTTGGAAGTGACAACTAAAGCGTTCTTGATGTCATGTCAACGCCTTGAACTCCTGAGACAACATCTGATCCCGAAGATAAATCACTCATTAGTGTTGAGCCGAGTCCACCGTAACACGCTCAAGGCTATGGACTGTACGATTCGCCAGTTTGTTCGGCAATGGCTCCGCCTTCCTAAAGACACACCAATCAGCTACATCCACACCCCAATTCGTTTGGGTGGTCTGGGCATCCCGAGTTTGTCCACCACTATTCCCATCTCGCGCAAATCTCGAGTGGAGAGACTTCTCTCCAGTCAGTGTCCAGTTTTGCGGAATGTGGTCAAAGATAATTCGTTTGGCCCTATCTTGAGGAGGTGAACGTCCCGGTACGTGTTCAGGGTGTAATGGTTGTAGTGGTCAGGGATAGTTACTGAATACTCTAAGCAAATGCAAGTGTACCTCACCAGGCTATCGGTGATAACAACAATGAACAAATGAAACAGAACAGCTACGAGGTTACCGGCAAGTTACAGTAATGAAAGGATCTGACTCACAGGAAGTGTTCAAGATGACCACCACAATGTTCCAAATTACCAATATCGGGAAGTAGGGATGTTACGGAGTTACCGTGGACTGCTGAAACGCGGTCGGAGCTGCGACGATGTTCGTAATACGACGGAGCTAAAAATTGGGTGAAAGATCCGTGTAGTATCGTCAAGCGACTGCGCAACGAAGAGAAGAGCAGGCCAGTGTGCACAAATTTTGTATTGGATTGCAAGGTCACTTTTATCAATTTGAACAACAAGTAAGGGTGATACAAAAGTTGTTGTACAAAAGTGAAGCAACGTTTGTGAACAAAAATAAGGAAAACTCTACATGGTGACAAGCAGGAGAAAGCCCACGCGGCGTGGATGGATAAACTATCATTCGCTAGACGGCCGTGGTCTTCAGGAAGTGTCACGCTCTCCACTCTCTAATCGTTGGCTGTTCAATCCAGGCCGCATCTTCCCCAGAATCTTTATTCGTGCCATCCAGCTCAGATGTAATCTCTTGCGGACCAAAGTCCGAAATTCACGAGGTGGCCGAAGTGACCACTCAGTTCTCTGCCGTGGCAACTGCGGTCAACCAGAAAGCCTTGCTCATATTCTGCAATCATGCTGGATCACCCATGACGTGCGTTGTGCTCGACACAACCGCGTGGCCAAAGACCTGGCGAAGCGACTGCGCAACTTGGGCTATACAGTCTTCGAGGAAGTTGCGAGTACCAACGACGAGCTCGTTCATCAAACCCGATGTGATCGCGGTTCGTGACGGTGCTGCTGTGGTGCTCGACGTCAGTATAGTGGATGACTATCGAAGCCAACTTGCCTGGACGGACAAGGTCGCGAAGTACAGAACCGACTCTCATAATGCCGCCATTCAGTCGGTCCTCCATACTTTGGGCTGTGATGTGAACTCTGTTTCTCATTCACCTGTGATCATTTCTTTTCGCGGTATTATATTTCCCTCATGTAGCGCCATTCTTCGACTGGGACTGCCTTCCTACACAGTCACGGATTTATGTCTACTGACTGTTCTAGGTTCCCTGAAAACCTACGACACATTTATGCGGGGAACCTGGCGTTAACTGTTGCCACCTCTCTGACAGTTGTCTCATTATGAAGGGCACTTTTCCGTCCCGGATGCGTGATTACTGAACTATTAACGCTTGCAATTCTTGTGAGAGGACTCGTCAACTGTTCAATGTTGCTAACTATGCAGCGTCCCACATTTGACAGACAGCTTGTTTTCACATTCACCTTTTTACATATCTGTTGCTTAATTTTGGTGTCACCGTTTGTTCTTTCCTTTGAACGAAGATGTGTATATTGCTCTTCAAAATAAACGATATAGTAGTAGTAGTGGGTGAATCAGGTACAGCGTGACCACCAATTGTGACTCTGTTCCATGCAGTGTCTTCTTGTCCAGTGAGAACGCAATGGTTGATGAAAGCTGTTGTGTCAATTCCGAAGTGATGTTCAGCCGAATTTAGTGTCGCATCTTAATATGCGAAACAGCGTAATGCAGTCAACAAGTTGTTGAAATATTTGAACGGCGTCACAAAGTCGGTGATGGCAGTCGCACAAACTTGCGCAATGCCTGAAAACCACTGTCGAAATATATATTCAGAGTGCACGATTACTTGTTGATGAACATGGGACAGACACCAATATGCTAGTGGGCGTTTCCGGTATATATATATATTATATAATATATATACTATATATATATTATATATATATAATATATATATATAGGGGACCAGTATATTGTCGAAGGATCTGTAAACAACGCACGTGCTCCGGTCACCTGGCGTATGCTGGATGGTCTTATTGCAAACTGAAGCGTTCTGCAATTTGGCCTTTGTAATGATGAACTTGTCCAAGACGGAACGCCGTGGCCGGTTGTAGGTGAGTCATCATTATTCCCCTCCTTGTGGACCATGTCACGCCCACTGTCATGTGGCGTTTAACCTGATTCACAATGTTCGCCAACCAACCTGGTAACCAAACAAATGATTCAGTTGTCTGTAGTTGAGCTAATTGTGGACTCAAAACATGATGGTGAATTTGGAATCAGTGTGATCGATTTGTATGAACGTCAATCACTTGGCACCGTTTGAGCCCGAACACTGTTTCACGGGACTGGGAGAATTCCAGGCAGTATAGTGACTTGCGCATTTAAGATATGCGAAAGTCTGATTGTGTTGGTCTGGCGGTATCTTTGATCAAGTCAAGTGACAATATCGTCGTGTAATGGATAATCCAATTATGTCCTGTTGACAAAAGGCTCAACTTTTCTTTATATACCAAAATTCGGAGTGGGCAAAATTTGTTTTCATCGCAATACTTACCCAGTTGGGATTGTCAACTTCAAAATTTGTATACGGACTAGACG
Source organism: Paragonimus kellicotti (assembly GCA_014220965.1). Classification (NCBI taxonomy): domain Eukaryota; kingdom Metazoa; phylum Platyhelminthes; class Trematoda; order Plagiorchiida; family Troglotrematidae; genus Paragonimus; species Paragonimus kellicotti. Next base: position 62,780 of record LOND01001532.1, on the reverse strand, counting down.
ATTTGTTTAACATCTGTGTGAAATTTTTGTCGCAGTTTCGGTCGGTTTCCTGTCTTTCGTGGTAGAACAGTACAAGAAATTTTCGTTAATTTTTACCAAACGTGTAAACCGACGACCAATACTCTTTAGCAGTTTGCAAGTTAGATTCTCACCCACTACTGCTTCATTCTAAAAAGACAGCGCCCATGTATATCTGCAAATATTCCATTCCTCACGTAACATTCGTTTTCTCAATGTTTTGCGTCGTTTTGAACTCATTTTTTTATTGTGCGGTATTTTGGTAAAACTCGATATCTGTAGTTGCAGGTTTGGCTGGAGATATCCACATCATTTTCTAATACATAACTGGGTATATCTAGTAACTTTCCAAAATGTACCCTTTTTCCAATTCACAGCATATCTGATTGTTTCTGCAACCAAAAGACTCTAATCTGTATCAATCTTGGCCAACTTCGAAACATCTGTAATTTTAAGGATCCAAATGACCTCGTCCGAAACTGACAGATCCCTGTTCGATCGACGGAAACATCGTAGTAAACCCATCACCCACCTCCAATGCATTCATCCGTACATGTTCTTTAATTTACTCGCTGAGCATGTTGTTTACGCATTCGAATCAGTTACCTGTGTATAACATGAACTACCCAGCATAAAACGCATCTCAATATTGATATTTTGCCGCACATTTCAAAGAGCATGTGAATTAAAGAATTTACTATATATATTCAAGCAAACCTTGACACAGCGCTTAACATGAGACGTCGGACATGCTTAGCGGTTCCAACGCTGTCAGCAACTTTGATGTCGCTGACACCAACACATTGTTTTGTTCATTGTTTGGTATGGCTATTGGCCACGAACACTGTCACCACTACTCAAGTTTCGTCATATACTTCCATGCAACACGTCAGAAGAAATGAGAATTCCCTAATAAATAGCATACTGAAGTCGCCAAACGGTCTAAACGCTGCATGGTCCTACGGTGAAAATGTTTTATTTCGGATCATGTACAACTTCCTTCAGCAAGCGAATTGCATGTCAAGCACTAATCTCACATCAATCCACTTATTTCTAATACCTCGCAAGCTTCCACTGTTTCAATTGTCAATTCCCAACAGT
>LOND01001532.1:19763-31306 GCA_014220965.1 Paragonimus kellicotti | reverse complement strand
GCCATCAAAACGTCTGTAACTGCTGTTCATATAGATAGAAGGATATATGGTCACATTACTCTAGGTGCATTGATCTGATTGGTGGTAACAAACGTGAAGCTGGTTACATGTATGTGGGGACGTTTAACCCTCAAAAGAATAATATTCATGTTGTTGTGTCATTTACAAGTAAGAACTCGTGCACTTCCAACTGATTCCGCATTGACGATCTGAAGTATTTCAAATCTTGAGTCAAACAGTTTTCATGTCTTCAAAAGTCAGTACACGTGCCCACTGGATTTATTCACTATTCGTCCTCAGTCTGAAAAGCATCAGTAGTGATTATTCACGTTAAACATTGGAGTATGTGTTTTCACAACATTCCGATGAATCATTCAAATCACCGAAATAAAGGCTCTTTTTTAATATGTCCTACGTTTTTTTTTAAATCAGCGTGGTCAAAACTCAAGGTTTCCATATTTGTAAAATGTAAAAACCTAGGTTTGGGAATATTACTTATGTAAACCTATATTCACCGCACTAACACAGCTGTCTCCGCAATCTTGCTTACAGCCTTAGGACATTGCTGTGAGTAATACCGAATATCTAACGAGTACCAACGGTTCTCGTTATATTATTACTTATTCGATTAACAAATATATTTTAAACAAAATCCAGTGGTGTACGGTACACTTTTGAAAGAGTAAAAGAGATATCGTCTTGAACTTCTTACTAAATATTTATCGTTGTGCTTCGAGTTGCATCCAACTAATCTTCCGGTACCTCTTTTCGGACAAGGATTGAAAACTTACGTTCACTACGAATGCAGCAATACTAATCGTTTCATTAGTATGTTTTGCAGAGTTTCAATTAATTTGCCGCTAATTCCCTCACCTACTTATATATTGTAAATCAGCTAAAAACAACGGGTCGCTCAAATTAACTTGAGCCCGATAACCCGTTGAACAAATTTTAAATCTGGTACCGCAACCGACCTATGACTAAATCCTTCAAAACTTTCACGGTTATTCAACGTGAATATGTGTTGCTTAAGATACCTGGTCCAAATCACATTAAATTGTCACTGATCTCGTCATTCTGGTTCAGTTAGACAATATTTTGATGTAATATTTGCTGATGAACAGCAGATTAGAAGTTGGCTATCACCCACAGTTGATCGTAGCCCACACGTTCGGATGCCCTCTTTGGCCAGCATTTTTCAGAAAGAAGCATTAGACTCGAGTTTCACTCTCATTAGAGCTCTCAGTAGTGCATATTTTTTCCACTCCTGGGATTAGAAATACTCACCGGTAATCTACAAAATCGCCTAGCGGGCTTAATTATATTGGGAATTTTGACCTCTCACGGAAGTTCTAATCGCGGAGTTATCGACCGGACCAAACAGACAATATCTGTGTCGCCTTTCGAGATGATCAAGCAACTTGATCACTAGTCACAGGCGAGTGGTTTGACGTTCGCCTGCAAAATGTGAGGTGGATGGCGCAATGATCAATAGGGTCGCCTTACGAAAATGTGGTAGTGGTAAGGATATTATTATTACACGACAAACTGATCGAGATGACCACTTAAGCGGATTAGTTTTAGCTGTTAACATATACTCGAAAAACTAGTGATCACCTAGTGTGAAAGTACATTTCACTACTCGTGGTTAGCTGATCAACGGCAAAGTGCATATTTTGTGAACAAATCGTGCCATTCCCATTGAAAACCAACTTACCCAACATTCGCGTGATACCTTTCCGACTATTTATCACCATCTGTTCCTGTACAGTGTACTTCCCGGTATATCTGGCAGAACTCGTGCACTCATTTTGTGCTAACAAGCTACTCAAGTTTGAACGACGTAGTCGCAGTGCAATGCGGCTGTAGACCACTGTCATTATCAACATTGGCGTTGCGAAGAAAAAGCAGGATGACAGTTGAAGAACCAAAGGAATGCTGAGATACTGAGCAAATTTGGAATGCTGTAAATAAAAAGTGACAGCAACATAGATCTGATTTTAGGAAGTTTAAACATAATGGGTTTGTCATGAGATGTAGAGTCGTTGGATGAATACGGCCTAGTATTTCGTGCCTGTTCAGATAAATAAGTAAACGAAAATTTGTAGAGAAAATAATAACGGAACACTGTTATTAACCAGCTATCAATGAAAGGCGCCGTTAACGTCTCTAACAAGGCAGTTGAACTTCAGAACTGATAGCGGTAAGCACTTAACTCATCCTCTAGAAAATGCCATTTGGACACAGATCATAAATAATAATTTTAATGAACTTAACTCTCCATCTTCAAACAAGTCTATCTTAAGAGTGCGGTACATGTTATAATCTCACACGAATTCTTGCAATGGCACTTAGCTAGGTGAAGGGTACAGAGACTACACCTGCTACGAGTGTTCACTCTCTAAATCTGCTCACGATATCAATCGAGCGGGCGGCCACAACTCGGCCTAAAACCTCACCTAATCCCCCGCTCATCAGATCCGGTGATCAGGTCATCTTGCCTGGAATAATTAACCCTAATCCAATTTTGTCTGCATTTAGAAAATATCAACCAAATTTTGCGCAAGGAACTCTGTTGGAGCATAACACGTAAACTGAATGGATCATTTTAGCTTAACCACTGAACGTTTATTAAAAAANTTTTTGGAATATTTGAAATTTTCAGGAATGAACTCAGCTTTTACAACCACCAATTTAACCCAGTACCCATTAGCCCCATTCTCTTTAAAAAAGTCATGTTCGAAGAATTTTGCAAAAATAGCAGAGGGATCGAAAAACGGTTTTGAACGTTTTCTGACAGAGGTTTCTAATGTTCTAATGCGTTTATCAATGTATTCCCTTCTTTTACATTACTGAAGTGGATTGCGAGGAGAAATTCCTTACTCTTTGTCCATCAGCACTTAACGAACAACTGATCTGCCATCAACTTGCATTTCCAAAATAACGTACTGACGAATGTTTATATCGCGATGACAGGTTTGCTCCAACTCGATACAAAGGCGTCAAGTTTAAATAAGGTTTCTTGTGCCCAATCCTCAACGCTTCTGAACGAATTTGTTTTGGTTCCACTCTACCTAATTCACGTGATCTCAACCGTCACACAAACTTGTATGAAAATCAAACAATATAACATCTACCCTACGAGTGTTCAGTCGTCAAAATGAGTGACGACAAGCGGTAGCCATTTAATCCAGCAAGAGTTTCCAATAACAAGCAAGGACGCCTTAGTTCCTCTGCAACTCACAACTATATTAACTTATTGTACCCGAATGCGCTGTCTAATTATTATTTTTTATTAATTGTACTGTGCTTCTGTGAACTATACAAGAAATTCGTACTGCTTGATTTTTCAAAGAAGGGTTACGTCAAACGAAATTACTGGAAAACTAAGCCATCTTTCTACTTATCACGCTCTTCAAACTTCTCCATCACAGGTTAGCTAGGGATGTGAACGAGATACGTTAAAAATATACATCACATCAAATAAAAGGAGACAATTTATTGAAGTGTTCCACCATTCCAGTTCCGTTTACCAAATAGGTCAGTAGCCCTTAGGTTTCAGCAAGTTGCTGATTTGCACATCCTAGATTTCCCGACACGGTTCTGACATATTTACTAAACGTTCAGTGTGACGTAATCTTTGGCAAAGTAAACAATACGGTAAATTTGCTTCACAACTGATACAAATAAAATAAATGTATCCCAAACACGTCATTCACGCATGCTCATTTACCAACGCGAAAAAGTATCATTGTCAAGCACTTATATTAGGCGAAAGCTTGTTTTACTTTCGTAAACCCATGCGGTAATTGTTTGTAGCAAAACTTGAAGTACTACGCGCTACACCAAGAAGTGTATCAGTCACCTTTTTAAGAGCTGTGGCAACGTTTACGAAAGTAAAATAGAACGAAATTCTGAAACCATTGTACAGGAACCACAACGTAAATGGGTAGAGAAATGCGTTGGCCCATCCACTATAAAGTGATGTTCGTCCAGAACGAGGTAATTTTAATTCCCTTTCAGCTTGCTCGTCGATTACAAACCATATAACCTGTACAGCATTCTGATTATTCCCGACGGAAATAGTGAGAAGCAATCTAAAGTCTTATTGATCACACGTTAGTATTCGGCTGAGTGGGCTGAGATGAAATAGGCCTTCCGGAACTTTCAGTGAATAAAACACACGAATCATGTTGAACGCTTTTTACGTCAGTTCGATAAAAATTTCCCCGCTTGTATTTTACTGATAAGCATTCTTCCTTCCGATCACGAAAGTTGCGCGAAATTACCTCGCATTCTAATTTTTTTGACTATTCAACTGGAATGCTACAACCCACTTTAGACACGCAAATCAAGCATAGAATTACTATAGTCAGACCACATCTCACATGACACTACAGTTAGTTCACATAGTTTTGCATACAAAGGCGGCACAATTTTTGAATGCTGCTCAATCTTGTTTTCAGTTTCGCAGGTACACAAATCATTTATGGCGTCAAACTTCAACCTCTCCGGCATGAAATGAAATTGGTCCCTCACGTTAAATATATCACAGTGAGTTGATGACGTTTTTTTTCTTACTCCCAAGTTTGAGAGTATTCTTTCAGGACATGAGCATTGTAATTCAGGTCATGTCTTTACAAATGTGATTAGTCTCACAATACTTTGTCCGCTTCCACATTTAGGTCTTCAGAAATTGGTTTTCCATGATTTTTTGTTAGTTTTTAAGAGTCTGATTAAGTTATTATACTATTACGTCCAAACCAAGCGGACGGCATTAAAATAGTTATTTAAAGAGTAGAAACGGGCACAGCGTACCTGAGTCCCACACTCTTCGAGTGCTACCACTAGCAGGCGTTACAACCGAGTCACCTCAGTGAACATCATTGACGTAAGGTTTTGCATTCTAACTTAGGGGTGTATGGTTTATTTTGGGGAACTTATTTATCTCAGTTGCTTCAGCACGTTTTCGCTATCGTAGCCTAATGAGAAGACATGTTAGGGCAAAGCAGCCACACAGTGGTTTGACTTTGTTGCGCCTACAACGTTCCCACACAATACGCCAGCCACACCTGCATAGTGCGGACAAATTTTCAAGTAGAATGATTTCAGAGAATCCATTTGAGACATCGTGAACTGAAAGTGAACCATGGGCTAGTTTTATCTGAACAAGTAGAAGCGTTCTTGAGGTATTCCGGAAGGGAAAACGCAAAAGGTACGTGCTGCAAATCAGCTTAGACGTCGGTCGGCCTGCCGCGATGGCATTAGGTGATGCGTACTATTCCACGGTTACACTGGTTAAATTTTAGATTTTCCAGGAGTGACTATCATTTCCCTCCTGATTGGTGGAACCCACATTAACTGAAAAGATACATTTTATTCAATTCGTCACTACTATGTCGGTTTGAAAAACGTGTTGTTATATGAGCTATACTAGTAATCACATTTTTAACTATATACTAATTGGTCAGTTGCTCGTACTTCAAATTCAGGCTGACTTGCCCACATACGGTGAAGAGATGATTTCCCAAAAAACGTTAAGTCAGCACCAAGTTGTTTTGACTTTGAAGTGTATTTAACCAAGTAATAACTATTAGATATGGACATATCATTCCGTTGTTCCTTGAATGAGGTGTTTGTATGTATCACTGCAAATACTGCACACATTTTTTCCATTCTCTTATAAGTTCAAACCAATACTACCAGCCTTCTTGTTCTTATTGCTCTGAGTAAGCCTTCGACCCGCTCCTAGGGTACGAGTTTCATTAAACTACCAAATTATATCAGAATTCATCTCGCCATACTACACGGATACAATAGTGAGCGTTTGTGGCAGATACAGTGTTTTAATGTCACCCGTATGAACGAATCCGGTAGAAGCCATATGGAAAATTCAAATTAAGACAGGACATTGCTTTAATTGGTCAAACACAGTGTTATCCTGTGAATGATTGCAGTTAGGCCTCCAATTTTAAATGATAACTCCTTTCGCCAAAGTTATTATAATAAGGAGTGAAAAGGCATGAAAAGTTATTTAGGTGGAGACTGCAAATTTGCTTGTGAATAATACCACTCAGTCGTGTGCTGGTTGGCTGTAAATCGAGGAAACGAGCCAAATTGGAGACAAACTGGATATACAAAGGTGTGAATCAGATTTCAATGAGAGAAATATATTTCAACAAACTTCACAGATTTTTGGCAAACGATTGCACGTCTTGCAATATATGTTGAGATCATTCCTCACAGTATATGGAAAGGTCATATTTCCCTACAACACTTTTCAGTTTGCTTAAGAAGATATGATGGGAAGTGGCGTTAGTGGAATAACTGGCGCTGGGGCAGTTGGGGGTACACAAGCAGTTTACTCAACTTATAGGGATTTTGATTCTGCTTTTACAAATGTTCCCCTTCGTGAGACAGTTGATTTTTTATGTGACTTTATCTCGAGTCAGAACTGTGATATAGGTGTTCCACTTGAATACCTCAAAGATCTTATTTTGTTATGTACGGAAAACATTCGTTTCGATTTTGAGGGACTTGCTTACAAACAGATAGACGGTGTTGCTATGGGTAGTCCGTTAGGTCCAACACTAGCGGACATCTTAGGAATGATTGAGCGGCAAGTCCCGGATTATATAGCCGAATCGTTATTGTACAAACGATACGTTGATGATATTTTAATTTTTACTGATGTTACTCATTTTGACTGTTTTTCAACTTTCTTAATAATATTCATCCCAACCTATCTTTATCTCACGAAGTTGAAACGAACAACAGTTTACCTTTTTTGGATGTACTCATTACTAGACGTGCGGATGGCACGTTACAGCGCTCAGTTCACCGCAAAGCGACATGGGGTGGTCAATATCTTCAGTTTTTCAGCAGCTTTACTAATCGTTTCATTAGTATGTTTTGCAGAGTTTCAATTAATTTGCCGCTAATTCCCTCACCTACTTCCTCTTTGATATTTTGTCTCAAAACAAGTTTCTGGTGATGAAGTAATGCCAAAACAAAAGAACAACATATTTTCCTCTATAAAACCATTACAGAATTTGTCTGAACGCATGATAACTTTTGGCTGGTCATTGTGTACAGTTAGGAAACCTGATCACTCCACCTTGTACACAAGTTTAAACAATAGTATAACATAGGGAACCTCTCAATGAAAAATTGGAGTAATTTTAAAAAACACCAAGTTAAATGGTCACCACTAGCCACAAAATTTCCACCAAAACTTATGCTAATCGTTTTCAGTCTGTTGTTTGTAGTATATTACATTATATTACCTAGCACGGCGCTGTCGGAATTATATTCGAAACAGTCAGTGTGGACTGTTGGGTTTCTGTTACAAAAAATCCAGTCACTGGTACTAGGCTCTTTATATATCACTGTAATACACAGAAATAATACTAACACCAAGTGTATCTGTTCAAGTATAAACTGTTTCAGTTTTAGTTATATCACAAGTTGGACATTACCCACAATTGATCGCAGCTGTCGCATTCCCACAGACTTTCCAGTTAACCCCTTTCCGAATTGCAGAAGCACTAGACTCGAGTTTCGCTCTCATTAGAGCTCGTCAGTAGTGCATATCCTTGCCACTGCCGGGACTAGAACTCCGGCCATGCTTTCATGAGGCAACCGTGTTTACCACTGCGCCATTGACCTCACATTAGGCACGACCGAATTATCATATGTGAACGCTCAACCACTTTCGATTGGAGTTAACAGACAGTAACTGTGTCTCCTATCGAGACGATCGGGCAACCTGATCATTACTCACAAGCGAAAGTGGTTGAGCGTTCACATATAATTCGGTCGTGCCTAATGTGAGGTCAATGGCGCAGTGGTAAACACGGTTGCCTCATGAAAGCGTGGCCGGAGTTCTAGTCCCGGCAGTGGCAAGGATATGCACTACTGACGAGCTCTAATGAGAGCGAAACTCGAGTCTAGTGCTTCTTTTCGAAAGGGGCCGACTGGAAAGTCTATGGGAATGCGACAGCTGCGATCAATTGTGGGTGATGTTCAACTTGAAATTAACCAAATCCCCTACTACTCATCAGTAATCAAAATGTTCGTCCTTCAGTTTATCGTACTATCAAACCGGAAAACTGGTGACAGACTGAGATATATCAAAAACGCAGGAAGATTTAGGAACGAAAATGCCCGAAAAGGGGACATTTCTATTCCTAACATGGCGAACACTGGTGTTGTGCCATAACTAATCATGCTGAAATCGAAAGATGTGAAGCTGACAAACGTGAACATAATAGAAGCAGCCTCTTAGAGGGACTGGATTCCTCGCATGGTTTGCGATAATATTTTTCAAATTACTTATAGGCTTGTTTTAAACTGGAACGCGTATTTTCTTCGTAGTTCATCCAAAACCTAGCGTGGCAAAAACAGCAATTTTTAGTCAACCACCTTATGATCCAAATCAATAAGCTGCTGCGATCTTTAGCGAAATAATGAGAATACAGGTATTCAAACCATGTAACCTAGAAAACAAAAATGGCAAGCTTTAGAATTTGTTGGACAAACCTGCGAACTAATGGTTTTTGACGATATATCATTAGTAAGACCCGGGCGAAGTGAGGACGCTTATCTAACCAAAAGTCCCCAATAGGTCAAAATTTATTCAAAGTGTTTTCGAATGCATCTTCGGTATTTTGAGCTTAATTTTAATTACACACTACGATTTGTTGGCGCTTGTAAATATATTATTATCACAACATTATGCATACTGCATGCGCGAAAATCAGCCAATCTAATATAATTCAAAACATTTTTCATTGTTGTCAAAAAAATGTACCTGGTAAAAGTACTAATTCGAAATAGCCCCACTTGAAAACAGGGTCACACAGATTTAAACGCTCAGCAAGCTATTTTTATTCCAATAGTGTAATAATTCCTCTTTTTCCATAAGATAGCTTTACTACACTTATATCCATCCTAGCACAGACGTTAACACTTTTCTGAATTCTGAGGTACGTTACCCGATGTTAACTTAATGACAACTTGAGATTCTTTTGAAGTACACAACCAAATCTAAGTGCGTTACTCAAGCTGGTTCACTTGTCTTACAAACTGAGTGTTACTCATAAACGCACGTGGCCGAGCGTTTAAACATGATGATTCAGTCGTGCTTAATATTAGGTCAATGACGTGGTCGTCAACAAGTTTACTGTTTAAAAACGAGGCCGGAGTTTTAATGCCAGCCGTGGTAAGGATATGCATTACTGATGAATTCTGATGAGAGAGAAACTAGATCCCAACTGAAAGCTAGCTAGAGGACGACATCTGCAATCAACTTTAAGTGTTCAGGTTACGTAAAATCCAGAATCCTTAGTGTCAACTAGTAAACTAGTTTATCTGCTATGTAAAGTGTTACTTAGTCTGTAAGTTACCTCTTCTCTGTCTAGAAGTTAAGTGTATTGCTTAGTCCGCATTTCACACCATTGTTACCAATGAAGTGGTAATGAACTGTCAGCTTTGTTACAACTGTTTTTCCAAAGAGGGTCAGTTGTATAACACTTGGTTGTGATTAGACTGTGCTTTTCTGAAGGAACGGACATTTTCTATTAGATGGAACAGTGAGGCTGGAAATAGTTGAAAATTGTACTTTGGACTGACAGAACCACTCTTAATGTCAATTGAATGTCACAATTTATATCATTCTGCTTTATGGATATTGATTACGGTTTTAAATGGAGTATTATATGATTGTTTCGGCTACCGATAACACCAACAAAGGTGCGGTGTCACTGACAGACAATTTTGAAGTTTTTTTCTCTTCAACATATGAGTGAGTAAATTCAGTTCCCACAAATACTTAGAAAATAACGTGACTTACGTTAACATTGGGATCTTGGTTGAATTCACCTAACCCTGTGGATACGTTTGACAATATCCACCTANTTGTTGGCTTAGAATCTATCAGTCGAAGTTGACAGAGTGAATTGTTTTCTCTGAGACATTACAGTGTCAAATGTGTAGAACAAGAGTCTGTTATGTTGATGATGAGACCGCGAAAAGTAACAGTCCACAAGATAGACATTTTGGTCAAGTGACTACTGTGAAAATTTAACGTGAATGCGAGTACATATGATGCAACAAACAGGTTTTTGGGAGCTGAAAAGTTGCTAAAACGATGTAATTTATCTAAATACGTTCCACTTTTATTGTACTAACAATCACGCTGGTAGATGAGCCCCTCCATTAAGTGCGCATTATGTGACTGGTAGTCTGAAACGATTACCCTCAGCTAACGTAGAATCAGATCAATTCTGTCTCCCGAAGTAGTGTTCTAATAAATGAATTGCAGTGTCAGTGAACGTGATTAATGAAAGCTGGACAATTTTACAGGCTAAAGGTGCTCGAACAGATGCCTCATTAACCGACCTCACTAAAATAGGATATACACAAAACTTACACTCGAAGGTGCACATACAGTTGTATCCGTCAGCGGTTCACCAGGTGTCCATAAGTCATCAACCTGTTGTAGACAAGTTTCTGGGATTTCAGTCGAATACGAAATCAAACTTTCACCGTCATCGCTGCAGGTGTCCAACGGATTTGTGGTTCTGTTTGCGTAACTCTCCCAGTCGGGCAGTTGCATCCAAACGAATGCTTCGGACAGACCGGTTATGGGTATAGCGCACAAAGCGGCACAGAACCACATGCACAAGATGACCACTATACAAGATTTCAGAGAATTGTTGTGCAACCGTGCTTGCGGCAGCCTGCGAAGTACATATTTTTGAATACCGTGAGACACATTGTTCTGTTGATGTGCATGCAAATGAGTTTCGTGAATAGTGTTGCTTGTGTTCATTTCTGTTGACTGGTGACTGCCAGACTCAGTGGTGGATCGGTTCCAACGAAGTTTCCGTCGAAACGGGTGACAAATGGATAAATATCTTTCCACGCTGAATATGGTCAGTATCAGAACGCTCACGATTGGGCTTAATTCAGTCAGAAATATTCGTATTCTGCAAAATGTGGTCCCAAGTCTCCAAGGATAGTTCTGATAAACAGCTTCGGATAGTTCAAAAGGCAATCCTGTAAACAGGCAACACACAATGGCATGAAAATACATGTGTGAGTTATGATGTTTTCCAGTTACGTTCGTAAATTTAATAACAATCGATAAACCAAAAATACTAAAGTAAAATGAAATCTCTTCGTTATATGTAATAATTGACAAGTAATGTTTGTTATTGGACTGAGAAAGTGTTCTACATCACATTCTTGATTTCAAAAAGTACTTCATTCTAAACTTGAACTATTTCAATAACGTTATTCCGCCCTATGCTTCTAACGTCAAAGTTATCAGACATTGCTTCTTCGACAGATCGCTATGGATGAATGTGCTCCGTTCCAATCCGTCGTTACCTTTCGACGGGAAATGCGTCTGATAATGAGATGCAAAGCTTTAGCATATGAGTATTCAATCTCTATTCTTATGTGATTGCCATTTTTCGACCAGAGCCGGAGTACTCAACTGTTAACTATGGAAATTAATTCCTTCAGATAACAAGCTC